>PVIU01003383.1:14914-146783 GCA_004026605.1 Ondatra zibethicus | reverse complement strand
GTTTTCTGTGTCTCTATTTTGTTGATTTCAGCCCTCAGTTTGATTATTTCCAGTCTTCTACTCCTCCTGGGTGAGTCTGCTTCTTTTTTTTCTAGAGCTTTCAGGTGTGCTGTTAAGTCACTAATGTGTGCTTTCTCCATTTTCTTTATGTGGGCACTAAGTGCTATGAACTTTCCTCTTAGCACTGCTTTCATAGTGTCCCATAGGTTTGGGTATGTTGTCTCTTTATTTTCGTTGAATTCAAGGAAGACTTTAATTTCTTTCTTTATTTCTTCCTTGACCCAGGAGTGGTTCAGTAGTTGACTGTTCAGTTTCCATGAGTTTGTAGGCTTTCTGGGGGTGGAATTATTGTTAAATTCTAGCTTTACTCCATGGTGATCTGATAAGACACAGGTGGTTACTCCAATTTTTTTGTATCTGTGTATTTTTGCTTTGTTACTGAGTATGTGATCAATTTTCGAGAAGGTTCCATGAGATGCTGAGAAGAAGGTATATTCTTTCCTGTTTGGGTTGAATGTTCTGTAGATGTCTATTAAGTCCATTTGATTCATTACATCTGTTAGTTTTTGTATATCTCTGTTAAGTTTCTGTCTGGTTGACCTGTCCATTGGTGAGAGAGGAGTGTTGAAATCTCGTACTATTAGTGTGTGGGGTTTGATGTGTGCTTTGAATTCTAGTAATGTTTCTTTTACATATGTGGATGCTTTTATATTAGGGGCATATATATTCAGGATTGAGACTTTATCCTGATGGATTATTCCTGTTATGTGTATAAAGTGTCCATCTCCATCTCTTCTTATTGATTTTAGTTTGAAGTTGATTTTGTTAGATATTAGTATAGCCATACCTGCTTGTTTCTTAGGGCTGTTTGATTGAAAACCCTTTTCCCAACCCTTTACTCTGAGATAATGTCTGTCTTTGTGGTTGAGGTGTGTTTCTTGTAAACAGCAGAATGCTGGATCCTGTTTTCGTATCCATTCTCTTAACCTGTGCCTTTTTATAGGTGAATTGAGTCCATTGATATTAAGGGACATTAATGACCAGTGGTTTTTAACTCCTGTTATTATTATTATTCTTTTTTTTTTGGTGGTAGGGTTTATGTGTTTCCCTTCTTTGAGTTTTGCTGGTGAAGGATTGTTAGATGTCTGTGTTATTATGGGTGTTGTTTGCTTCCTTTAGTTGTAGTTTTCCTTCTAGTACTTTCTGTAAGGCTGGGTTTGTGGCTATGTATTGCTTAAATTTGTTTTTATCCTGGAATATCTTGTTTTCTCCATTGATGGTAAAAGAAAGCTTTGCTGGGTATAGTAGTCTGGGCTTGCATCCATGGTCTCTTAGTGTCTGCCGCACATCTATCCAAGCTCTTCTGGTTTCCATTGAGAAGTCAGATGTAATTCTGATAGGTTTACCTTTATATGTTACTTTCCCTTTTTCCTTTGCAGCTCTTAATATTCTTTCTTTATTCTGTATGTTTTGTGTTTTGATTATTATATGGCGAGGGGATTTTTGTTTTGATCCAGTCTATTTGGTGTTCTGTATGCTTCTTGTACCTTCATAGGAATATCCTTCTTTAGGTTGGGAAAGTTTTATTCTATAATTTTGTTGAATATATTTTCTGGGCCTTTGAGCTGTAATTCTTCTGCTTATTCTACCCCTATTATTCTTAGGTTTGGTCTTTTCATGGTGTCCCAGATTTCCTGAATGTTTTGTGTTAAGAATTTGTTGGATTTGCTGTTTTCTTTGATCAATGAGTTTATTTCCGCTATAGTAGCTTCAGCGTCTGAGATTATTTCGTCTATCTCTTGTATTCTGTTGGTTATACTTGTCTCTGCAGTTCCTGTTCGTTTACCCAGATTTTCCATATCCAGCCATCTCTCGGTTTGTGTTTTCTTCATTGCCTCCATTTCGGCCTTCAAGTCTTGAACTGTTTCTATTACCTGTTTGATTACTTTTTCATGGTTTTCTTGGGTATCTTTGAGAGATTTATTCATTTCTTCTAACTTTTTGTTTGTCTTATCATCCATTTCTTTAAAGGAGTTTTTCACATCCTGTTTAAGGGCCTCTATTATTTTCATAATGCTGCATTTAAAGTCGATTTCTTCTGCTTCTTCTGGAATAGGGTGTTCAAGTCTTCCTGTTGCGTGTTCACTGGATTCTGGTGTTATCGTGCTGCTTTTCAGGTTGCTGGAGGAATTCTTGCATTGGTGCCTGCTCATCTTTTCCTTCAAATGCAGCCAGGAGCGTTTTGGTGTCTTGTTCCAATCTTGCTGTTTCTGATTGTGTACTTGGGGGATTTTCTTGGTCTGCCCTCTTTTAGGACCCCTCAACACTGGAGCTGGCTTTGCCCTCTGGATGGATCTCCTCTGTGCAGGAGTAGGAAGTCCTCCTGGGCCAAGGACCTCGTAGACAATAGGGCAGGCTTGGAGGAAGCAGGGTCGTGTGGAACAAAGAAGTCCCTGCAGCAGGAGCTGGAGGGGCCCTGCACTTGGCTCCTGAACTGCCTGGCTGGGCGGGCACCCACCCAACCCTCTGGATGGATCCCCCCGGTACAGGAGCAGGGCCGTGTGGAACAAAGAAGCCCCTTCAGCAGGAGCTGAAGACTGTCTGGCTGGGTGGGAACACACTCACTCCTCTGGATGGATCACCTCTGTGCAGGAGCAGGAAGTCCTCCTGGGCCAAAGACCGCACAGACAATAAGGGCAGGCCCTCTGGATGGATCTCTTCTGTTGTGCTTTTTCTTCTTTAAGCAATATTTTAAAGTGGGCTGGCTCCCCATCTCTTGCTGACTGTTTGACTTATTTTTATTTCATATTTAGCTCAAATTTCATCACTTCCAGGTGAGGCTCTTATACGTTTCTTCAATTTATTTCTAGAAATGTGTTATCTTCCTTCTTTCATTCCTTCCTTCCTTTCTTTTGAGACAGGGCCTTGCTATGTATTGTAGCCCAGTCTAACTTCCAATTCTTAATCCTCCATCCTTAAATACAGAAGGACCAACTCTCTGACAGATATGTAATAAAATAAAACATGCAAATTGCCCTACACATTGCATAGCACTCAAGAATCATCTGGCAAGTGGTGGTTATTTGATCAGTATGTGCTGCCACAGGTTGTGATTGTCAGTAGATGAGTTAAGCATTCAATCAATAATTAAGAGCCCAAATGTTGCTTCTATTTAAATGCATAGCCACATGACGTGACAACCTTACTTTAATCTACTAGCTTAAATCAGACTGTCTGGATGTCTGATGGAGGGGACCAGTCTTCAGGCCACTGTGGCAGTGCCGCAGTCTCTGTCACCTTTTGGTATTGTAGGGTAGTCACAATGCATTCTCAACTGAGATAATTCTAGCACTCTCTGAGGTTTGCTTGTACTACACCCTTTTGAGAAATATTAATCTTGTCTCTAACTTTTTGTAGTTGTCCACTCTGAATTTTGAGTCATGAATGTTATCACATCGACTTCAACACTGAGAGCTGTAAAGCGACTTTGGTTGAGACAGTAAATCAGTCTTGCATAGTTATGCTTGATAGCCCAGCTGGAGAAAGCAAGCTAGAAAGGCAAGAGAAGCCAATAAAAAGTTTTCTTTGGCATGAACTAGCATATTGTCACTATGTTCTCTCTAAGCTGAATCACCTAAATAAAGAATGATAGGAATATTTGAATATTTGAAGAAATACAGATATAATTTTAAAAAGTTGAGTGAGCCCTTTTGTCAGTGCCATTGATTTTCAGTCTGCAGAGGTGTTCAGGAAGCAACTTCTCACCCCAAAAGGGGATGAGAAGGCTCTCAGAGTGTCCAAGGTTCTGATAAACAACTTCCACAAATATTCTATAGACTTCCCACTCTTTTCCTAGGCATCTTTTTCTGGCTAGAAGCAAGCCAAAAAAAACAAGGGCATTTACGAACTATCTGATATAAATGATAAGTCATAGCACTTAGAGTCAATGTCCTATCTGTATTTTTTTAAAAATATTTTATTTATGTGCATGTTTGTATTTGGATGCCCTTGAAAACAGAAGAGGACATGGATCCCGGAATCTGGAGTTACAGGCGGCTCCTGTGAGCTGCCTGATGAGGGCGCTGTGTAGCAAACGTGGTCCTCCGGATGAACCACAAGTACTCTTAATCGCTGAGGCACCTCTCCTTCCTCCTCAGGTTTTTCAACCCAAAGGATCTCCTGAGGTGGCAACGCTGGTGGTGTGGAGGGAAGGACACACCCATCCGTCTCACTGTCACTGTGGTCAAGGTGACTTCCGTAAGATGATGACCTTTAAGAGAGACTAAACAGATTTGCATTCACAAAAGAAGTGGACGGAGAAAGACCATGGCTCCATGGCGAATACCTGGAGGAGAGTATCCTAAAGTGACGTGAAGGCATGAAGAAGTGGGTCTGGAGAGCCAAGGGGAGGACAGGTCTGCCCTTCATCCTGCCTCCTGTGCTACGGTGTGCCACTGACCTTGATCCGGAGGAACGTAAGGATAGTTGCTTCGGTTAAATTACTTAATATATACAGATTGCTAAGACCCACACCTTATATACAGTTAACAGTTAATTATTATTAGTTATTAATCGTTGTAGTATTGGCAGGTACATAGGGTATAAATAGAAGAGTGATGGGCTCTGCCTTGTACTTCAGAAAATGTCCCCCGGGTGGCCACATGAAATCCACTGGGAGATTAAAAAGACAATGACATGGGCAGCATTGGAAGAAGAGGGAAGACATGATCAGACATGATCAGACATGATCAGACATGAGGTGTACATGGGAGTAAAGGCGTAGTTCTTGCCGACCGATTGGGTGTGGGATGTGAGGGGAAGCGAGACTTAGGGTATGGCTTTGCTCGGCAGTCTGAGCAGATAGGAGCTTTCTGGTGCAGAGGCCCAGAAGGACACTTTGTGTAGAAAGTGGTGACATGGCCAGATTGGACACCCAAATAACTGACTGGTTTGGGTCTGGAACAGATACCCTGCTCTAGATGCCACACTTGATACCCCGAGCTGAGCTCCACACTGCCTCCTCACGGGCACCGTGCGTAATCCATAACTCTTTCTGGTTCAGGGGAGGAAAGGGAGTCTAACAAAAAGAGCTAACTGGCCCCGGTCACCTGGCAAATAACTGGCCAAACTGGGAAAAGTCTCCAATGTCCAGACAGCATGATCCAAGAGAAAGTGGGTGAATGGGGGGGGAGGGGCACAATGGAAATGCCCACAGTTGCAAATAAATAAAAAATAAATACATAAATAATAATCACGGGCCGAGTTTTGTACTTCTCAACCAGCTATATCTATGGCTAGAATAGGGCACCATATCGAATGATGCTGGCTGCTTTCTGACTTGCCCGCAAGGCTTTCTGTTCAATATTTCATAAGATTGCATCAATATCTTTGAGCACTTAAAAATGATATAAAACCATCTGAACACTCAAATGCTTTCAGGAGGTCAGGCCGTCTCCTTTGTGAAGAAAGCATGAGGCAACTGTGTTCTGGGGTTGATTTAAGGGAAGAGGTGCACGAAGACTGAAGGATGTCGTGGTGACCTCTCCAGAGAACCTCCCCGCAGCCCTGCTGTATGGAAGAAGCGGTTTGAAAAAGAAAAGGGGAATTAGCGTGTTGTGATTTGGGGCTTATTCATATTGAATCCAAAGCATGGAGACCTGATTGAAGCAGTTTCTCCAAAAAGGTTCTGAGTTACAGGCCTTGTGGATGCCAAGACTGTGCTAGTCACTTGTAAGTCTGCTGTCGCTGTCCTGCTCTCTGTAAGGGAGGTTCCCCCCCCCATCTCTCTCTCCACCAAATATTTTCCCTGGTCATTTGTAGTGCTGTGTACCTGTAATTCCAGCACCTGGGAGGCAGAGGCAAGAGGCTCTGCAAGTTTGGGTCTATCTGGGATTGGATAGTGAGACCCTGTCTCAACAAACCAAAACCCAAATCCAAAGTGGAAATGAAGACAAAAACTTTCCCTGAATATGTTTTAATGCAATATCTTCACATTTAGTTATGGTACAAACAAAATCCCACCACTTCAGTGATAAATATCTATAATATAACTCAAAATAGCCAGGCACATAACGAATTAACCAAAAAAATTTTAAAGATTTATTTATTATGTGTATAGTATTCCTTCCATGTGTGCCCGCATGCCAGAAGAGGGCGCCAGATCTCATTACAGATGGTTATGAGCCACCATGTGGTTGCTGGGAATCAAACTCAGGACCTCTGGAAGAGCAGCCAGTGCTCTTAACCACTGAGCCATCTCTCCAGCCCTGAATTAATCAAAATTATCTAATGGGAAGTACATTTTATTTTTAGTCTGTGGTTACTGAGGTTACAACTCTTGCTCATGTCTAGGCAAGCATTTCACCACTGAGCCACATTCCTAACTCTTTATTTTGTAATTTTGGGACAGAACGTCATTAAGTTCCCCAGGCTGGCCTTGAACTTACTCTGTATCTCAGGCCAACCTTGGACTTTTGATTCTCCCACTTAAACTCCACCGAACACCAAGGATGCTGAGGCAGGAGGATTACAGGCCCGCATTGCCCGTCTAGCTTTCCTCGACAATCCTAAGCCGTTTATCCGTTCTGCTGTTGCTGATGAACCAAGCAAAGAAGTCACTTCTAATTTGGCATCTTGACAGCTGGAATTTTAATCAAAAGATAGATGAGATGAACGATGGGTAAAATGGTATTTTGGGAAGGGGGATCACAGCAGAGCACCCATCTGGAAATCCAGGCATCCTAGCTTTCTTCGCCCTCAGGAGGAAGAATGGAGGATGCTTGCAGTTGCAGCAAACAGATGCATGGTTTTGTCCCCTGTCCCTTGCTGCCCCTCACATATTGTTTGTCTTTGTTTCTTTGGGTTTTGAAAGGAAACCCGAGACCTTTCTGAGCTGTTGTAGATTCAACGCCCAGATGTTCAGATGCAAAGCTTTCCCAGCCAGATTGGAAGAGGCTCTTCCCCACTAATGCCCACCTCAGTAGAGGCAGTGGGTGGTCCTTACAGCCCTCCCATTGTTTAAGGACCTGCTGCCTAGGCACATGGAACCAGAGTCCTTGCTACACTCTCTGCTTTTGGGGGTCTCTGTTAAACTGTTGCCAGAAACTTCATGTAGTTTTAACACAGTTTTGCACACATGTGATGATCCGTTTTGCAGGAATGCTGATGAGGACGTGCGGCTCTGTTTTTATGATGGAAAGCCAGCTGAAAATTCATATACAGTTCCTTCTGGAACTCCCAACATTCTCCCCAGTCATTCTCTACTTGAGCATCGGCTCTTTAATCTTTGGCCTGGGGTGGATGGATGGGGAATCCAATATACTGTAAGTAGGATGTTTTTCAAAACTAGAAACACTTCAAAACAAGTTTAAATATAAATGAAATTGGTTTCCAAATGTCTTGTTGAAAATGCAGATGTTTTATATTTATTATATCATTTTAGTTTTATCACCTTGCAAAATTTTACAGCAAGGAATTTTATTTAATGCGGTGGCATTTTGAACAGCAATATTAGACAGATGTATTTGCTTCATATCTTGGGATTTTTTTCTTTTTGGCAGGATATTAAAACTGAAACTAATGCAACCTGGTGTTTAGGGAAATGTGGAGGAGGCATTTTGCTTATTGATAATTGAAAACAACAACCATCTTCCCTCCAAATGCACCCTCAGAAAATAAGCCTTATTGCTTAGATAAGTGATTAAATGCTTTCAGGATGCCAGAAGTTCAAATGCAGCCACTTAAAGGCAGACTTGGCTCCTCAAGTGCAGGGACTGTGTCTTCTGACTTTTGCTGTACGGTGCCAGGCACAACCTAATAAATTGTCCTGTTGATCTTGATGTTTTTGCTGGCTTCGGCTTTTCTAAGGACTCATGGCATAGACACAGAACACAGACAGCTGAGAGATGGCATGATTTTTAAGTATGGCATAAGGAAGCCAAATTCCATCGCACCTCCTCCCCCAACTCTGCGCATCTTGGCTCCTCCTCCACGATCTTTTAATTTGCTTTTAAAGATATCCCACTGGTACCCTTAATGAGCTATCGGCTGGATGTTCATAACTGAAAAATGCCAGCTTACTTTTTTCTTTTTCGGGAAAAGTTTTCTTCGACAGGCATGGGCAGGCTTGTGGCTTGCTTCTAACCAAACCGCAGACTCTGTTGGTTCTCACACCCTGCGGGTCACATCAAAATCCCCTATTAATTAAACAGAAACTGTATCTGAAATAAATCACTCAGTGAAAGAAACCCACTGTGGCATTCTTTCTAAAGATGTTTGCAGTAATTAATGAAACATTTGGTGACTGGTGATATTTTTTGATAACTCTTAAAGTGCCAGAAATATGCTAATATAGAAATAATCTCAGGATTGTAGAGCAAGCAGTCCAATGAATGAGAGAGGAATGACTAATAATTTTTAATGAGGGATCTTTTTTAAAAAATTGGTATTTTAATGGCTATTGAAATAATAGAGTGGGTAGAAAGTCAGAGTTTGGCAAAACACAGCCCACCTAATCTAGCCTGCAGCCTCGTTTGCAAGTGAAATCTTATTGCACTATAACCACACCTATTAAGCCATTGATTAACGCTCCGTGGCTGTTTTCCCCTTTAGTAAACAAATGGAGCAGTTGCCACAGAGGTCATTGCAGGGTCCATGAAACCTAAATTGTCTGTCTGTAATGTAATGTAAAGGAATAACTCTGTCTATACAAAATGCCGAAGCTGTGATGTAGGTAAGGATGTTTTCAAGACTTGGCTTAAGCTCATTTTGTGCAAGTCAGAAAATCAGATGTGGTCACCATGGAATGGTCTGAGGATGAGGAATAGTATGTATATGTATGCAAATGTAAGAATTTATAATGCATAATATATAATATACGTATTATATAGCCACACATATACATGCATCAGTGCTCTTTGTTTGTTCGCTCATTAAACATTAAAAATAAAGCATAGAGCACATTTTTCTATTGAATTCAGATTTTTGTCTCAGAACCCTAGACAACATTTCCTGGACTGTCATTGCCCAAGGTACACAGGTGTCTTGAAATAAAAACATGTCTCTACCCCCAAAATAGAGTCCTGCTCTCTATACTGTCTAATTCTGGCAAAATCAAAACTTTATTCCCTCATAGGCTAAGTGCAATGTGTGATGCGGGGTTATTGTGAGGGTTGTGAATCTGCCAGAGCACTGAGCACTGTACTGTTCCCTATCCCCGTCGAAAAATATATAACACCATGTTTGCCTTTGTTCAACAAATGTCCCTTGTTGGTCAGTTCATTAAGTTCTGTCCTAGGCATTGGGGATTGAGTGGGAGGACTAAGACATAGCAAGACCCTGTCCTTCCTGGAGCAAAAAAAGCTAATGTAAGGGAACAAGTGACTGAGGCAAAAATGAAATGTGTGAAGAAGAGCTCACAGCCACAAACATCATAACGGGGCGACAGCACAAAGCCTGTGCGAGGATGTAGGAGGACCGAGAAAGGCCTTCCCATGGCCGTGAGCTTGAATGGAGGTCTGAGCAGAAGGAGGCAGAGAGTTTTGTAGTAAAGAGCTAACAAGAGAAGGGCAGCTGCGATAACAAACATGGGCAAGCGCCCTCTGCCCCAGGAACGTCAGGGCTGCACGCCTGGCTGCTGGGGGTGAGGCAGGCGGTCGGCTTCTGACGTCATCCTGTGAAGCCTGGCCGCTGAGAGCCCTTTCCCACGGCGTGTCCCTCTGGTCCTTCCCTCCTTGTGGAGAGGAAAATGCTATCCTGAGCAACTTACAGAGGGAAGATGGCAGCAAGCACTCTGGCAGACTGGACAGCCAGAATGGGGCAGCTGAGATTAGCGCCAAACCGTGACTCTCTTTGTGTTCTCCACACAGATTCCCGGCTCTTAGTGAGGAGACAGAGCTAAGGTGCCGCGTGATAACAATTCCCTCCCACCCCCAGTGTGGGCTGGACGTGGTGATTTGCTTTATAAGAACAGAGAAAGGGAATACTCGTAAGTCAATAGTGGATGAATCTGGCAGACTCTCCTGCAGGGATGATCAAGGTGTCTCCAATGGTGGCATACAGGCCGGTATCATCTATGGTCTGAGGTGGGCTGAGCAGGCATTCGTCTATGTCATAGTCTTCCCTCAGACTTGGAACTCAGTTTTTTCCATCATTCAGGAGGCTGGAACAGGAGGATTGTGAGTTCAAGTCCAGCCTGGGCTACATCGTAACTTCCAGGTACTCATGAGAAGAACATCAGAGAAACCTAAATTGAGGGCCATCCTACAAAATACTGGGCTAGCACTCAGAAGTATGTTCTAAAAAAGACAAACGAATGGACTCTGGCAGGAGAATAAAAAAATAATTAAATGTGATGCGTTATTCTGTATTGGATCATGGAATAGAAAAGTAACATTAGATGGTAAATTGGTAAAATCTAAATAAAGTCTTATAAAACAAATAAATCAAAAGTATTTGTTAATATATTTTGTTCCTTCTACTAAATTGTGGGGTGACTGTGAGTAACCCGAGTCCCACACATGAACTTGATATGTCAGCTGTGACCACCCCAGCTTCTGTGGCCTGAGCCCAGGGCGGTAGCGCCCCCTGCAGGGCGAGGCACCTCCTAACCGACCCAGACAGGGTTTGGTATCTTTAGCATTGGCATGCTGTAGGGCTTCTCTTCCTCAGTTATTTCCTGGTTCCTGAATGTCCTGAGAGCAGGCAAAAAAGCATTAATTAATGCCTGGGGCCTGGAGGAGTCAACATCATTCAGATTTTTTTAGTAGAAACAGTTGATAGACATAGCCCTAATTAGCCCATCCTGCAAGCCTGCTAGGCCTCCAGTGAGGCCCCTTGTTTCTGAGGGGTTAGCAGAGATGTGTGAAGAGGGGAGGCGCTGCGAGAGAGATGGGCCCCGCAGTTTGGAAAGCCAGCATCAGGGGCTAGAGAAGGCCTTTCCTAAGCCGCCCCAGCATGATGGCTAGGGCTTGTTGGAGAGCTCTGGAAGCCTGTGGGGAAAAGCAGGTTCTTTTTCAGGTTTCGAAAGGGGAAATTGCTATTTTTCAAATCGTGCGGTTCTGCTGGCTGAGTGGCTTACTTTTCAAGGGGTTGAAAGCACTTATCAAATCAGCAGTGGCATTCCCTTGAGGGGAAATTCTCCATTTCTCCATCCCTATCACCTCTATTCTCTACAAGATGGGACCTAGCTGATCCTGCAGCTGGTGGAGGCTCCTTCCCTGGGCAGCCTTCATGTCTGCCTGTGCAACTCTGCAACCCCGAAGGTCAGCTCTCCAAGGAGCCGCTCTGGGGACTGGTAGCTATGCCCTCCCTGGAAGACTCCTGAGTCTGAAGAGTGTCAAGGATGAGCAGGTCCCCACCGGCAACCTCACAATCTCTGCTCCATTGGGTGTGAAGCTGTTCCCAAGAGTGGGGTGGGGGATCTGTGAAGATGGAATAGCCAGCGTGCTACTCAGAGGCGGTCTCAGGGCAGGCTCCTGAGTCTGCTTTTCTTGTAGCTTTACACCACAGAGCAGCAAGCTGCCTTCATTTACTCTGCTCATTCATTCATTCATTTAAGGAGAAACATTGGGGCTTTGGACTCAGAAGTCTGAGATCTATTCCTGGTTTTTCCATTTCCTTGCTGGATAACTTTGGAGAAATTACAGACCCTCTGAATAGTATAAAATACAAATTTAAAAACACACTATTTTTTTTTAATTTCTGTGAAATGTGTGTGATATGGAGGGCACAGGTCAACCTTGGCTGTTGGTCCTCAGTTTCCCACTCATATGGGACAGGGTCTTTCTTGTTCACTGCTGCAAACACCAGGCTAGCTGGTCTGGTTTCCAGGCATTCCCCACCTCTGCCTCCCATCCTCTGGTGGAGACGGGCGTACAGACTGCTCCATCTGGCTTTTACATCTGTACCCGGGATCTGACCTCAACTCCCCAGGCATGCACAGCGTGTTCCTTACCCACTGAACCACCTTGTCAGTCCCTCAGTGGCATTTCTAATGGTAGAAAATAGGTTTCTTAACGTTAGTGACATTTCGGGAGGGGTAATTGTTGTCGGAGAGCCCTGCGTAGCAATGTTCTGATGGCTCCCATCAGGGCCTGTAGCGCCCCCTATCCTCCAGTGTCACAACTGAAAAATGTAGCTGGACATTGACGAATGGGGAGAAAGAGGTGACCTTAGGAATGGAATGCGGATGGCACACTGGGTGTCGGAGTTTCCACAGAGAGATAAAAAGCAGCGTTCCTGCTTTGAGAGGCACTGTGCCTGGTCAGAGGTCATCCAGCTCACTCTACTCAGAAAGAGGCCTTAAGCCCTGGCCTCCTGAGTCTGTGTCTTGGGTCTCCCTTTTTATATTGCTTCCAGTATCTTAAGGAAGAGGTCTAAACTATAGAGTTTTGGATTTTTAATGCTTTAAAAAATCACTGAAGTAAAACATTATTAAATATTAAACAATTTCCTTTTAGCCTTAAGATAAGTGTTCTTTTGTGGCTGATTTTTTTTATTATGGTAAAATATACACAACATAACATTTGCCATGTAGCTATTTTTTTCTCTCTTTAGTGGCATGAAGCACACTTATGTTGTATAACCGTTAACACTATCCCATCTCGGGAACTTTCCATGGGCTCCAGTGAGAATGCTGTAACTCCCCGCAGTAACAAAACCGCATTTCTCTGTCCGGTCTCTGATAACACACTTGACTGTTCTGGGAACCTCACGTGAACGGACCCTGACTATATTTGTGTCTTTCTGTGTTTGGTTTCAAGCCCCTTGTCCTGTCGGCTCTTATTTTTAAGGTCCCTGTCTAAAGCTCAGGGCGTTAGTTTTAGCTCACTGTCGGCGTTTGTTCTTCTTCGCTTGTTTTTTCCCATGATCCCTCCGCAGGGGTGAGGGATGCGGTAAAAATCAGAGAGTGTGGGGGCTCGATATCTCGAACCGGCAGGGACAAACCCCCTCGTCTGCTTTCTTTGTCCCTGAGAGGCCAGGCTGAGGCTGTGCTCACCTATGCTCTGAGTGACATTATCCCCTTTGCAGTTCTATCAGCCACCACAGCCCCAAGCAAATCCCTTGCTGCCGGAAGAAAAGTAGATGGCAGAATGATTGATGGGTTTAGATATTCCTTGGGGCTCTTAATTTCTTTCTCCTTTTTTTTTTAATTGTGGCTTTCTATCATTTCATGCCTGGTCTCCAAGGTCTTTTGTGGCGGAAGTCTCTTAAATATTTAAAGCAAATAAATAAATAGAAGATTGTCTGCGGAACACCTGGCAGATTTATTTAGGTTTGAAGGATGAAAGTAGTTGAAATTTTTAGTGTCCCAAGAACCTGCAAATTCAAGTGTCAAACATCTGTCAAAGTCATCAAAATATCTGAGGACTTAGTCTGAGTCTGTGAGTGAGTCCCAACATCTCCACCCTCAGAACTGTGACCTCCCTCCCTGTGGCCCCGACTGCTGGGGGCAGGGCGCGTGCTGGCTGCTGAGCCACAGGGAGGCAGTCTTGGTCCTGCTACTCACCGGTGAAATGTGCACGTCCTGGCCCCAAGCGGAAGTGCTTGCGAGTCACAGGTGCCAGTTGTATGGGAACATTTGGTGCATGGAGTCTGCTCTGTGTGTTGGAGATGGAGCACACTGCCAGCTGGAAGAGCCAACAGGCATTCCATCAGCCAGGGCTGGGGCATTCATTCGTGGACTATAAAAGCTCCAAACCCCCACATCTTGAACTACAAGATTCCCATGGCTCTCCCAGAGGCCCAGATAAGGACTCCACGCTTGCTAACATGCAAGCCTTTCCACTGGTGTATCCACATTGCAAAATCATGCATAGACCTCAAGACACGGCATCAGTGCATCTCAGCCCTGATGGCCTCCTCCATCTGTCTGAGATACCCTGATCTGCTTGGTGCAAAATGGGAGACTTGGGCTAGATGATTTCAATGTGCCTTGGTATATTAGTTAAGGTCTTTGTTGCTGTGACAGGCACCATGATCAAGGCAACTAAGAGTGGGACTGCAATGAAAGAAGGAGTTTATTTGGGTTTATAATTCCAGAGGGATAACAGTCCATCCTTGTAAGGGAGCATGACGGCAGGCAGAGGCAGACAGAGCAACAGGAAGCCGAGACCTCATATCTTACCACAAGTAGAATGAGGTAGAATAAACAAGCAGGGTAGGGTTATATCATCTAAATGCCTGTCTCTCATGACTTACTTCCTCCCACAAAGCCTCCTCAAACAGATCACCAACTGGGAATCAAGTGTTCAAATACCTGAGCCTATGGGACAGGTGCATGTTTCTAATTTAAACCACCTTACATGGGGTTTGGAAACTCCTGTCTGAAATTCTGGTGAACACGTTTACCTCATCTCAGAATCCCTTTGCTGTAGACTTCTAAAGCAGCAAACTGTCCTTGTTCCAGGCAACCTGCGACCCGAGGCACAGAGAAAGTGAAAACATCCTCCGAAGGTCATCCAGCTGGTATGGTGGGCCCAGGATACTCTCATGCTACAGCTACTGAAGAAGGGCAATGAGGTCAGCTAGGTCATTAGCCTGGTGACAAGCACCCTCCCAAGTGAAGTAGCTCTATTCTCCTTTGATGCCTCTGCTGTCCTTTCTCATTCCCATCAGGGAACTGGGTGTCGAGACACAGAGACAGGACAGTAGAAGGCAGCCTGTGGTCTAGGGCGCTCTAGGTGCTGTGCCTGTGGACAGTCACAGCCAGATGAGGATACGCATAGACCCTTCTGTGTGTATGCAGAATGATGTCGGGAGAAAGCGTGAAGGAGTGACGAAGGCAACGGCAAGGATGGTGAAGATGACATCACATGACTGGGAGGCTGTGGAACTCAGCCGTTCCCCCCTCCAGCTCCTCCTTACTTCTCCAGAGGTTGCTTCTGATGGCATCGGACTGGGCCTTAGGATCCGTTGTCCTCAGGGATCTGTGTACGCCTCCAGTTGTTTTGCAAGCCATTGGGCTTCAGAGAATGCCAGACGTCTTTTCCTATGGAAATGCTCTGTGTGGTTCTGATTATTGTCCTCTCCTCTGCTGTCTTCCTGGGCTGCTTGTCGTTTCTGCTGTTTGTCTGTCTCTTTTGGCCTCGGCCCAGGTCAGTCTCCTTCTGGCCGCTAAACCCTCTCCTCATTCTCCTGATCTGCCCCTTCTCTTCCAGGGGCCCTTTTCGCCCAGACCCCTGCCCAGGGCTCCCCTTGTCTGTGAAGTCTGTGTGAACGGTCACACTACATGCTGTTGCTACTTTGAACCTGTAGCCATGATGGGAGGGTCAAGGGTCCCTAATGGGACAGCCAGTTTCTGCCTTCAAGGTACTCACTGCCTGGAGTTTTTGGTGGCGGGCTTTCATTTTACGACTTTATTCTGCTGTTGCTCTGTTTTCAGTTTGAGTTCAGGTGGAGAGGACAGTTTTCTTCTTTATGGGTGGCTTCTGAAGTCTGTCACCATTTGCTTAGTAAGAGTCAATGTGAAGCCAATGATCTTTTAGTAGAGGATCTTTGCATTCATGGTGTAGAAACTGGATGCTAAGGTTGTATAAAATTAGCATTCTCTTAGATGCCAGCCAACTCTTCCTATGTGGGTTGTGGATTTTTCCAAGTCATTCTCCTCTGTCAATTTCATTTGTCAAAGTTTTTGGTGCTCGGAAGGCAGATGACTGGAGAAAGTGCAGCCCACATGAATCAAATCAGCTGTTTGGCAGCAATTCCCATGAAAAGGCAGTGCCAGACAGGAAGTTCAGCACCAGGCATCTTTGAGGTTGAAGGTCAAGTAGGGATCTCATTTATCTCTGCCAAGTCCACTGCCCTCTGCCCTCCCCAGTGCTCTTTGCCTGCACCCAAGAACCTAATTTGTGTTTGAAAACCAGCAACAGAGGCACCATGGCCCTGTGTTTCAGGCTTAAGCCAGCCGGCAGAAAACATCAGAATTCAGGTGGCCATCTTCTGGGATCCAGAGATGTGCACTGTGCTGATCCTGAGGGCAGCCCAGAGGCTTGGTCTCCTTCCAAGGCATTTCTCAGGAGGTGGGAAACAGGGATCTCGGTAAGCAAGAGGCAAGGAAAGGGTGAAATGAACCAGGGCAGAAGAAAGCAGGCTTTCACAAAGGGAAGTTGCTGATTCTGTCTGTGATCAATCATGCCTAACAAAGAGGCCAGTGACATAGCCTTGCCCACCCCAGGCATCACCACCCCACCACCGTCCCCGGCCTATCAAAAGATACCTAGGACGTTTCAGCGAAGGACCCTATTCCTGAAGCCAGCTTCTCCCCATGCAGATGAAGCGGACGAGCTGATGACAGCACATTCCCCCCTCCGCCCCGAATGTGGTCCTGGGCGGCAGGAACCACCTTCATGAGGGGGCCACCCGTTTCCCTAGATGCGTCCCCCCCAAAATGTCAACCTACCCCATAAAGCTGAAAAAGACATTTCACATACATAAAATATGTAATTAAAATGATGAATTATTGTAAGATAGAATATTAGCCTTGTGACATTTTAATCTGAGCACAAGAGAGGGAGAAAGAGCACAATCTGAAGCGCTCAATTAAATTTAGAATTTCCCCCTCCATTGTTGTGAATAAATAGGAAAGATTCTGTAGCAGTCAGTGGAATTATTAATTGCAACTAGTGTAGAAGGTGCATGCACCATATCATGAAAGGGAATATCATTGTTAGTGACTATATTTCTTGGTAATTAAGGCCCAGACTAATGATGCAAGTTTTCTCCAGCATGATTTTCATCTGATTATGAGCCCGCTTCATTAAGAGCACTCAGACTAACGAGCTGTAGCTGTAATAAAGTAATTTTCTGTCTTGTGCTCTGATTGATAAAGAGTTTCTATAGCTAAAAGGAATTGAAAATATAATTATAATTAGAAATGGTTGAATAAAGTTATTACAGGATTGCTGAAGGGTACTGCAATTGACACCATAATGTTTTTTTGGAAGTGAGCATCTTAAAATTAGACTTTATAAAGCAACAAAACTCCTCTGCTAATAACTGGGCCGAATGTTGCTGCTTCCATAAAACGAACATTTAGATGAAAGGAAAATGAGACTTTCCCACATTGTTCTCGACAAGCAAAGCATGTGCAGGAAGAACGCTGCCGCCTCTCTCCCCAGCATTCTTCCCCCGTGAAGTAAAGCTTATGAACATACTTTTTACCCCATTTATAATAATTTTCCTTCTGCCATATGTTGGAAAAAGATCTTTTTGATTAAACTGATGTTTTTTTAAGCGTACAGTATAAATTTGGAGTTTCTCCTTGCCAATGTGCAAAGAGTTATGCTGTCTGTTTACATATTTATATTTATGAAGCTGTGGGTTTCAGATAATTTTTCAAATTGTATAGAGGTATTTTTTTTCTGTCTTTGCCATGCATTGGTTGATATCAAAATATAACTGGGGAGTATACAAGACTCCAGCCCCCTCCCCTGGGGAGTGCTAATCAACTTCTTAGCCCAGAAACCTTATTTCTTTTTATGATGTTCACATTTATAAACCATGAAAACCCTGTTAGTGCAATCCTTGGTGTGTGTGTCATTGGATATGTCTGCAATATTGACATATAAATCTATGGCAGTGGTTTTATTTAGAATTAGCTGATATACTTTGTGCTCCAAATTAGTTTCACATATTTAATTTAGTCTCCTTTGTCTCATTTTCGCTCCCTGCACTGCATGAGAGACATACATATACTTTAAAGCTATACGGTTATGTAAATCTGCTTTATGCAAACTTACCCGGATATTACTGGGTCTGGGATGAACTGGGGAGCGGCTCTTCCTAGGTCCACACCTTTGATGGATTATTTCAAAACAGTTTCTTCTCTGTTTTGAGCAATTGGAAAGACTTAGAATTTTTGTCAGTTTTAAAAGCATATTATAGAGCAATAAAGGTATGTTATTGGAATACCATTAGTAAGATTAGAAAGAAAAAAAGGGCAGAATTTTATTGGTTGTTCACTGAAAATGTTAGCTGTGATTAGTTACATAATCCTACATTAACCTGTAAATTAAAATTCCTTGGTGCAATTTGATGGCTGATTTAATTTTGTCTTTCTTTGTTTGCCGCAGGCTAATTCCATTATGAATTCTTTATACAGCCTTTTCCCTCAATGATTAGCAGCTTCTGCTCAAGTTCTGATTACTATTGTACACTTAGCACTACATAAAGCTGGGGATTAATATTCCCCTGAAGAATTGTTGCTATGGATCTGCTCTATCCCTTCTAAGAGATGTTTCTGCAGCTCCAATTGTCCATAAATTATGATCTCTGGTGAGTTATCAGTGGGAGTGAGCTGAGCTTAACAAGCCGAAGAGTGCATTCTCTTTCAGAGAGAAAAAAGGCGAGGGAAAAGGAGAAAGAGAGTCTCAGTTATTAACTGTGAGGTTGAGTTACTCCGAAGTGGTATTTTTTCTGTCTCTGCTCTTGTAGACGTGTACAAATCAGCGTGAGCTTGCACGTCAAAGCACAAACTTTAAAAATCTTTCAACATTTACTGCTCAGAACATATGGGAGGGCACTGGTCAGCAGCAAATGAGGAGAGAATGCAGTCTTGCTACCCAGCAGCAGCAGCAGCAGCAGCAGCAGCAGCAGCAGCAGCAGATAATCGACTGTATTTTGTTTGCAGAAGTGGCATTGTCTTTTTTGAAACAGTATGATTTCTGCACTTCTTGGCGTAGGAATACGTATCTGGGTACTATTGTTTTTATTTTTATTTATTTTTTAAAAAACATTTATTTTATTTTTATTTTATGTATATGAATGTTTTGCCTGAATGTGTGTGTGTGTGTGTATATATATATATATATATCTCACATGTGGTTTTGGTGCTTGTGGATTCCAGAAGAGGGTGTCAGATCTCCTGGAGCTGGAGTTTGGCAGTTGTGAGCTGCCATACGGGTGCTGGGAGTTGAACCCAGGTTCTTTGAGAGAGTAGCAACTGCTCTTAACCACCGAACCATCTCTCCAGCCCTGGTAAAATTGTTTGAAAAACTTCACTGGGCACTAGCAAAAGACTGCAATGGGGTTATTGATTTGTGCATTTTTTTTTTCCTCAAGAAGCTGGTGTTTCCAGGTGGTGTTGATCTCTGGCGTTTGAAGGGTCTCCGTTGCCGTTGCTGGCCTGAAAATTGGCCATTTATCACAGTGGGGCATGCTTCTCCCATTGTACAGCACCCTCTATTGGGCAGCCTCTTGCTCCTCTGGAGAACTCTGGTCCTGTGACATGTGGCAGCTTATAGGGCTTACATACTTCGGTGTGGGTCTAGTCAAAGAAACCTGTTGGAAGTAGGCTGAGGTCATCAAGCCTGCTGGCTGCTGGGTCCTAACACTGCATAGCCCAGTCCAAGGGATGCGCACATTTGAATGATCTATTGGGCTGCTTGGCTTGCTTTCTCTTTTTTAATCTTTCTTTCCCTCTTATTTAATTTCTTTCTTCCTGTTTTCTTCCTTTCCCTTTTTATTTTTTATTCTCTTCTTGGTTCCATATCCCTTATTAATTTTATTCTTTTAGATGTCTTCTCTCTTTTTTCTTTTTTGACGTTTCTCTCTCTTTTCATGCTCACCCATGCCCCCACTAGCTGCTCACCCCCTCCAAAAGCTATAGTCCTGAAAATATGCTGGCATTTTAAAATTGAAACAAAAAGGTGAATTATATTGGTGCTTGGAGCCAGCTAAGGGCAGAGTCCTGAGGGGAGTTAGATAAAATAACAGTCTGAGAAATGCACTTAACAGAGTAGACAGGCGAAGAATCTTTCCCAGGAACAATCGCTTCCCGGTTGGTTTTCCATCTGCCACAGCAGCTAATCATTTACAAAGTGAAGATGACTCCGTGGTGGGGAAATGGCTCCTTTGAATCATTCTTGAGTAGGATTCTTGAATTGTGCTGAACGGTTCCTGGAATGGGAAATGATGCCCGTTTTACCAGGAACCTGGTTATGGCGGTTTGGGTACACACATGTGTACTCCTTGCAGCATGCCCACTCTGCACACACATGCATGTTTGGTACAAGGCATGTGCACACGCGTGTCCATGCAATCTGGCTGGTGATGCTAAGAAGAAAGTTCACTGAGAAGCCGCCTATAGTTTCTAAGCTCAGCTGAGACGGGGGCTGCACTGGTTACTTCTTTTGTCCTTGCGACCAAGTAACCGGCAAAAGCAACCTGAAGGAAGGGTTTTTTTCATGATTCGAGAGATACAGCCCATCACAGTGGAGAAGGCAGGAGGCTAAGAGTGGCTGCAAGAACTTGCACTTTGGCTTCCTTTTATTGCTCTGAATCAATGTGTGAAAAACCAAGATCAGCTGGCAGTGGTACTGGCTGACCTCTGAGACTGTTCCCTCCCAGTGACTCCTAGCCCTCAGCTCAGCTCCACTTCCTAAAGACTTCACAGCATCCTAAAACAGTGTCATCAGGTGGGAACATATGAGATTGTGGGGACATTTCACACTCAAACCACAACAGTGGTCTGTGACGCAGAGCCCAGGATGCACGAGAGAATGTGTGCATGCGTTATGTGTGTGCATAAGTGAATGCGCATGTAGGTTGTGTGTGTCGCTCTCTATTTGTCTGTGTGCAGGTTCATGCATGACCGTGTGAGTGTATGTGTGTATGTGTATACATGTGTGTTTATGTGTAAGAACTAGTACCGCAGTGAGACCTCAGTTACAGGTCCTTGACATGTTTTCATTGTCTTCTAAAGATGCTGTGGAGATGATGGTCTCATCAAGGACCGTTACGGGTACAAAATGTCACATCATTTGGGAGACAGTTGCTGTCCCTCTGATCAAAAACCACTGTTCCATGGCATCCTGAATCCTGGAGCCTTTGTATTCTATGAGGCCAGGAAGCAAGCAGTGAGGGGTTGGAGTTTGGTAGAAGCTTGCTCATGGTAGCTTCATTCCTGTCACCTGGAATGTCAACTCAAGACCCTCTTGGGCATGTCAGTTTACTCAGTACCAGGAACAGCAGGAAGGGACTAGGGTTAACTTCCTGGAAAAGGCCAGCTCTCTTAAGCACTTAGTGATGAGTTCCTAAGTACTCGAGACAGCATGGCAGACAGAGCACTCTGTTCTGTGTTGTTCCCAGCTCAGGCCACTGGATGTCCGGAGCTCTGTGAGTAGACCTCACTATTTACCACCGTCCTCACACCACCGCACACACAAGAACAGATACCTCAGGAAAACAGCGGAACTCCATGTGAGACTTCCTGGTTCATCGGGCTTTCCCAGTCACACACAATGCTCTTCATCCGCCCCCCGACCCCTTTTATTATGCTGGGGAATGCAGGGTCTTGTACATTGTAAGCAAGAATTCTACCACTGAGTTACATTGCCAGCCTCAGGAGTTTTGGCAAGCCCGTTTTTAGGTATTCCATGATACTCAAGTGAGATTTGGTGTCCTACTGATGTTTTAGTGGCCCTTAGAAACTGATCCCCTGAGGACTTCCCACTGAGCTCGTTGGGTCTTCAAGCTCTGTGTGAGTTGGGTTTGGAGTAGGGCAGCAGACTTTAACCTACTATGTCCACCTAACGATTTGTTGTGAAGCCCATTTGGAAGGGAGAATAGAACAGCAGGAACGCACTTGACTTGGAACATTATGTCTGCAATTACTGTAGGGGAGCTCTGTTTCTTCCTAAAGCCTCTCCCCAAGGCGGGACCCAGTATGGTACAGACCCCATGTTTGCTGTGTGGGTAGCAGCAGTCACGGAGGCAAGTTTGTGTTGTCTGTACTTCTGATGTCCTTCACACTCCCAGGGCCTCACCACCCTGTGCTCAGGCAACTGCTTTTTGAAGGTATAAGGCAAAAGGGCAAATTACACACTTTGAATGGGTAGGATAGAAGAGATGGAAGTGACTGGTTCGGCTACCTTGGTTTCTCTAAAGAAGATCTTGAAGTGACTTGAAAAAAAAGTTTTTGAAAGCTTTTATTTGATATGTACAAGTGCTTTTTTGCATGTCTGTGCGCCACATGCACGTCTGGTGTTTGCAAAGATCAGGAGAGGGCATAGGATCCTTTGGAACTCGAGCTACAGATGGTTGTGAGCCACCATGTGGGTGATGGAAATTGAACCTGGGTCCTCTGTAAGAGCAGTCAGTGCCCTTAACCAGGGAGCCACCTCTCCAGCCCCTTGGAAGTGATTCTTATGAGACGATCATCAGAAATACAGCAGCTTTTGCATCCAGCATTGGCAGACACTGTTCCTTTCCTTGCCTGTTCTAAGCATCAGCTTCTTTGGGCCTTACTCCAGCTCTATGAATTATGGTCATTCTCACTGCTTTATTAAAGAGGAAACTGAGGCACAGCTCAATTAAGAAGTTAATCTATATAAATCCTAAGAGACATGCGGCAGAGTCAGGATTTGATCTGTGGACATTTAATTCCATAACCTCTGTAGTTCCACAGTCTGGACGCTATCAGGTGGAAGCAGCATTTGAATTTGAGGATTTTGTTGTGTTTTGTTCTTGGTGCAATGCATCCCCCCTTTCTTGATATCAATGACTTGTCTCTGTAATTGAGACTCCCCTCCACTGATTCAATGCTTGATGCTTCCTGTCCCAGCCTCATTCACATCTCACATCCTCACCCTGACATTTACATACCCGCCCCCCCCTTAGCTCTTACTGCTGCCTCCCTTGCCAAACACAAATAATGACTGTTCTTTTGCTGGTCCTTGTTTCTGGCGCAGTGGGACAAAGAGGGGAGCAGAGAGAAATGTTTCTCAGAGCATCGCTGTGGCAAGCGTTGAAAAGAGGGAGCCCTGGTAACAGGTCCAGGGGTAGAGACAATTTCCTTGCTCTATTGATGTCTGTCCCAGGGAAGAGATTCTCAGTAGAAGAGCCAGCTCTGGCTGAAATTGTGTGTGTGTGTGTGTGTGTGTGTGTGTGTGTGTGTGTGTGTGTGTGTGTGTGTGCATAGTCTCCATGGGGTAGAAATACAGAGCCTCAAGCTAAGTGGCTTCTTGAATAGTAGGCACCGACAATCCCATTTATGGCACAAGTTCAACATTTTCCTGCCTTCTAACTAGCCAGTGAGAGGGAGCGAACGAAAAGCCCAGGAAGCGGGCACACACATTCTGTGGGAGTTTATTCTGCAGGCGTCCATTCTGTGGATGCGTCTCTGCCTTTCACGCCCTCTCTGTTCCAGCTCCAGTTTAAGTTTGCTTTAGAGCCAAGGAAAGCTGAATAATTTTTCTTTGCTGTTGCAGGAAGACTTGCATCAAATTCCACGCAAGTTGGTTCTGCTGGTTTGCACAGGAGGAAATGCAATCCGATGAGGACGGAAATGTACGCTATTGTTTTCCTACCTATTGGCTTTCTGTTTCTTATTTGGGGAAAAGTCTGCTTGAAATAGTAACTCAGAGAGGTTTGTTCAAGTGGTTACATTTTTAGAGACTTCTTGTTGGCTAATTCAAGTCTCCTTTTATACTAATTCATTCCATCATGCTTATGATAAGAACTTTTGGGCATTTACATTAGAAATATGATATAAAGAAGAGCCAGCAATGGGCCTTGTCTTCTAGGAAATTATAGTGGAACACGTTTTAGAATGCAATTTGGAGTCATTTCGAATTTGAATGAATTTTCCATATAAACAAGGTTCCAACACATTGCAATCATGTAACATGTTGTCATTTATCCTTTATAAAACACCATTGCAATCCCACGCGGGACCACGGCAGTTTCTTCTGTTCCTTATGCAGTTACAACAATACAACTGGTTAGCATCTTAAGTGCCATGCCTCTGTTCTGTGCAGACCCAGAACGGCCACATGTAGGATCCTGAGCTTTGGCTTTGAGCGTTACTGTGAGGTACGACTATGAAGGTGTCAGGGCGAGATCCTGAACATTGGGCCAGTGCATCTGTGAGTCTCGACCTTGTGCACGCTTCCATTTGTCCTACTGTGTTCAATATGCCTAAGCTAAGCTTTGTGGGCCAAATGTAGAGTTTCTTACAACAGCAAATAGGATGATTCAAACTTTTGATATTATCTACAAGCCTCCAAGAGTTTCTGTATGGTTTCAAAGTTTGATCCCACAAAATGCTTATGTAATTATTTAGCTGTTTCATTGAGTTGCCCCTGATTATTAAAGAGCAAAAAAAAAGTGGATGGAAGCATCAAAATAAGCTCTAACTCCGTGTTTTATCTAAGACAAAGTACAGTTGAAAATTTCATAATACTATTTTTTCGCTTAGAAAAAAGATGGTCGTGCAAGTTCATTTTTTCCATTTACAGACATTTGGCTTTTCAAAAAGTAGGGATGGAAAGTCAGGGATTCCATTATTGGAATCATTGGCTGCTAGGCTCATAAGAGGTAGAAGGGACTTTTCGACTGAAGGGCAGTTGGGGACAGTGGTAGCTGGAGCCTTTGGCTGCACAGAAGTAGCAGATCAAGGCAAGGCGGAAAGAATAAGGAGCAGAGTGTTGCTTAGCGCAGTAGCTATAGCTTACAAGGGAACGTTCTAGAAGCTTGGTAGCAAGAGAAACAGGGACCATCAGCTCAGGGGACCCTTTGTAAGCAAAAGGCAGAAAGAAGTAATGCAGAATCCTTTCAGTCTAGTAATCTAGAAGGGAACAATGCGGCTGGGTGTGGCCACACATCCCTGTCGCCCCATCACTTGGAAGGCTAAGGCAAGAGGATCCTAAGCTTGAGGCTAGCCTGGGCTACATGGTGAGTCCTAAGCTAGACTGAGCTACTGGGGGAGACCTTGTTTTAAAACCAACAAATAAAAACCCAAAGCAGGCAAAGGTGTGCTTACAGAGGGTGAGGCAAGGCTAAGCCTCATGGTGGGTCAAAGAAGTCTTCGGATGTGTATGAACATGAGACTTGGACAGTGCGTAAGATCTTCCTTTCCAGTCGACACTGGGGAAATGATCTAACAAGAACAATGGAAGCCATCTGGCTCATGCTAACAGAAGCATGGAGGAGGACATACAAGCCTGTCTTTGGAGACAGTGATCTGCCGGACACTGTCACTGGAAGGCAGGAAATATAGTCATGGCTCTGGGGACAGTGATCTTCCAGACTCAACGTTGGCTTGCAGTTCCACTGAGGAGAGCAGAACTGAAAAGCTAGGTGTGGGCAGGCGAAGGTCTCAGAATTCCAAGCTGAGCTGTGATTTAGATTGAAGTGATTAGTCATGCAATTTTGCAGTGGGGACGCTGGGATTTAGGAAGACCCCAAAGCCATTATGAGGCTGTTCTATTTCATGTGAGGGTTCTGAGGGCGTGGATGAGGGCAGTGCAAACAAGAAAGAGAGGCGGTGACTGACTTGAGAACTGATGTACTCAAGACTTGGTATGACAGGGTTGTTGAGGACGAGAACAGGGAAAACGCCAAGAACGATGAGAGAATGATGGTGGCATAAACACAAAGAGGGAAGGAGTGAGAGGAAGGGGAAAGATAAGATTGGAAGGTGTGGAGTTTGAGGAGTCCACAGAATACCCTAGTGGAATCCATTGGAGCCTTTGTGGAACTGGAGGTAGGGGGTTTAGGAGAACTCCTCTGGAGAAAAATGGAGAAAGATTCCATTAGTGAGAAGATGAGGGGAAAAGGGTCAAAGGCTGTGGTTCAGAATTCTGGTAATTCATTCTTTCAGGGCTTGGAGGAGGAAGACGATCTAGTAAGGAGAGAGACCCGAAAGTTAAGTATTATCTAAGCGATGACAAGGAATGGGCTGGCTTCATGAAGGAAGTGGTGAGCAATTGGATGAAGTGCTGGGAAGCCGTTGAGGATGCAGCTATTAGAAGTCACCAGAGACTCTTAAATGAGCAGATCCATTTACAGAGACGCTTTGATGCCACATATTAGCCCGAGTGTCTGCAGTAGGAGAGGCGATGCGACTGCGGGGAAGAAGCCAGTGGGGGTGGGAACACAAGCTCAGAAGGGCCAATGGTGGGGAGCCAGCAAAGGCAAGTCAACAAAGAGGAGACCAATTCAATCCTCATGGTCTGAGAATCGGTAATAGAAGGTTTTCTTTAGCTTAAAGTAGATGGTGTTTGTAGAGCCTGGAGAATGACAAGGGACACATCAGTTGACTAGGAGTTGGGAACGTCAAGGATGCTCTTAAGGGAGAAGGCAGAAATGCCCAGCCTGGGGTTTGCCTGGGTAGTGGAATGAATGGAGTTGGCAAGGCTTCTCAGGAGAGATCAACCCAAGCAGAAGGGCAGATGGTTGGCTGTCACAATGAGGACCCAGAATCTGCTTAGCAGGGAGGGTGCAGGGAAGCTGGGATTCAGAGGGGAGAATTTTAGGACTTTTACCTTTTGTATAGGGGTAGTTTCCAGTATTTCAATTTCCTTATGGATGAGATATGGCTGGGAGATATTAGAGTAGAATGGAGAGGAGGTCTTTGAGTTCTGTAATCAGCACTGAAGTGATCCCAAGTGTGAATTCTCAACACGTCGGAGTTAAAAGCAAAGGACAGAGGAAGAAGAAACTACTCATTTCTGAAGGCCTGTGCCATGTGGCTTTTTCTGGAGAGACAAGAAAAAACATTTAATTACTTAGATGAACCAACAGTAGAACAAAGAAATGTTTGAATCTAAGTCTAGTTTAATTCAGGAGCATGAATGCCTCACGCAGCTGCCATCAGTGAAAATCCCCACAGCATCATGGGTGGCAACTTGGAAATGCCATATCCCTGGAGCTCTCCCCCCACCTTCCAGTCATTTCCACCCCAAATCTGGTCTTGTTTACCGCTTACATAAACCTGGGGAGGGGCTTTGTGAGTCCTGTAACTTTAGTGAGCCTCCTAAGCCTTGTTAGTTTCCTTAGCTTCTTGAGTTACAAGCCTCCTTCCTCTCTTTAGGAGGGCATGTTTCAATTCAGAAGAATACATAAGCAACCACTTACTGTGTACCAGGCAGTGTGCCAGAAGTTTCTCATATTTTGTATAACATTTAAGCCTCAAAAGTACTCTGCACTAAGAGGTAATAGTGCATTTTCTTCACAGATGAAAAAGAACTCTTGCAAGGTTGCCTAAGGTCTGCTGGATCAAACTATTGGAAGTGGGCTATGAATGAGAGTTCCACCCCTAGCCTGTGCTTCTCTATGAAAAAAAAAACACAAGCCAAAAGCTGATATCATCAATGTGGGGTCTCCCTTGGGGTCAGTAGGTAGCGATGTTGATGCATTTGTATAAACTTTGGCTATGTGGAGAAAAGGGGAAATTGTATTGTCAAGTGTGACATGGGGAGAGGTGTGAGCACAGAAATGTAACATACACAGCAGGAACAGTGTTCTTGTTGCAAAGAGAGTCTCTGGCTTCTCTGTCCCTGATAGATCAGTTCTGCCAGTAAAATGCACCAATATACCCAAAGAGAGCAGCCGGAGGGTGTAGATGCACACAGCAGTGCTGGGTGGGGGCGCCCTTGGAGGTGCCCACCTCAGGACATGGGAGGGCTGTTGGGTGCTCACTATTCCTTCTGACCTAGCCAACTCAGAGAATGAGGTAAACCTCTGAGAGCCCATGTCCGTCACTGACCTTGAGGTATTGGAGACACCCTTTATTTGAAGAAAAATAACCTAAAACTTGCTTTCATTTCAAAGGCTGTCCACCTGCCACTCCCCAAGCGAGTCATGCCTCAGGTGTTTACAAAATGCTCTGAAGGAGCTGACAGTAAGTAATGCACAATGCGCCTTTTTGGTCTTCCTTTTCCTGTGCAGTCAGGAGATGCAGGCTTTCTGTAGCTGCCTCTGGTAACAAAACATCTAAACATATTCAAAACAGAGTTGTTATCTCTCGCTACCCTTGAGCAATGCACGGGAAACACTGTGAACCGGCAGACATAATTTTGCTAACACTTTCTCCGACATCCTAGCTATGAACTTCACAGGAAACCCTCCTTTTTTGCCTCCAGAAGGATGTTTTCTGCTTTGCATTTTGGGATCTGTTTCTAGGAAGCATGTGGTCTGCCTTCCTTTTTAAATTCCATTCCAGCTCTATCGCTGTAACCTTAAATACACACTGTTCAGTAAGTGTAGAGCCAGAGCCTGCTTCTGGCTATGTGGGAATGATTTTACTCGCCATGCAAAGAGGCCAGAGATCTGGGCTTTGCAGAAGTGCTTGGATGCGGAGGCAAAGACTATATGTGGCACGTGTACCATCACTGGCCATTCCCTCACCTGTGTTAGGCATCAGCAATCAATCCTGGCAATTTTTTTCTTGTTACATTCAGATATAGCCTCTATAATATTCCTAAGTTCACAGCAGCCACGGCTGACTGCTGCATCTGACCTATGACTCCGAGCCCTGTTACCTCTAACTTAAAAGAACCTGGTCCCTGCAGGTGATCTAGTGGCCTGAGAAGGGTATTACAGCATTTGTATCAGTCTGATTCTGTGCCCAAATCTAGCATTTATTTATTCATTAGGTATTCAGCTGTTGATCTCTGTCTCCTCCATGCTGAATCCACTGTGCTTGGAGATGGGTGTGAATATGGTACTGCCTTCAGGCTTATTGATGTCGCATTTAGAGGAAAAGCAGACCCAGATGCCGTTGTTCGGAAGAAGTGTAGCAGTGACCGAGAAATGCCTTGAGCTGTCGAGATTCAAGGAATGTTTTCTAACTCAGGTAGAGAAGGGGAGAAGGCTGCAGGAAAAAGCGTTGCATTCTGAGAGGCCGTCAGCCTGCATGGCGATCTGTGTCCTTCCTGATGTGGCCTCATGTGAGACAAGGAAGACTCTGGTTATATAACACCACTCGGAGACAAGGTGAAGCTTCCTCGGGCATAAGAATGCACAGGCAATGTGCTCGGACATTGCCGGGTGAAGCTAATGCCCTGTGGTCAATCTAGAGTATAGTCTGTTGTTTTCCTCTTTTTTCCCATTTCCCCAATGTTGACATCTCATCTAACAGCTGTGTTTTTCCACTCTGGGGGCACTGCTGTCTCACTTTTTAGCTGTTCACTAAACTTATTTGTTTCCATTGGTTTTTCAATTTCTATCATACTATTGTCCTAACTACTTTCTTTTGCAGCATGGACTCAGTGATTCAATTTACAAAAACAATTTCTTGTAAATATCTTCACACTTTGGTCTATTAATTCTATCATACAGTTTTGGCAATGCCCTGCCCATGGTTATTACTGTTTATCTTCTCTATACCTGCGCTCGGCAAATGAGCGATGGGAGAATAGATTTGTCTCAGAGTTCAAGGATGCATCTTGAAAGGGGACCGACCTTCATAGCAATCTGTTCTACCCCATAGGAGTCACTGGTGATCACCCTCTCCCACGAAACCTTTTATTAATTTAGCTAAAGTACATTTGATAAACATTGCTTTATGCCTGGCACAGTGATGGGCTATGGGGACAGAGCACCAGGCAGAAGTAATTATCACTTAATGCAAAAAGCAGCTTAAGAGACATGAGATGAATTGACAGAATGCCTGACTGATTGCTTTATATGGAATGCATTGTGGAACCTCACTGAAGGGACATTAAGGAAATATATCTGAATGCTAAGAAAGACCCAGCAGGTGAAGAGGAGAGGAACATTCCAAGTAGAGGGAAGAACGTGAGCAGTCTCAGAGATGGGATTGGGGTTGTCTTGTTTGTGGATGTGACTTGGTGGGCAAAGAAGAGAACCCCATAGAACTGCAGATTTATTGGGAATCGGAGACCAGGAAGTTGTTATTGATGGTGATGAGTTCCGTGTTTGATATGGGATGGCCTTCTGTAAATGTGTTGCTTTTATTGGAAAATGTATAAGCTATTTTAACCAATGGTTTAGCAGAGTAAAGCCAGGTGGGAAATTCAAACAGAGATATAAATAGAGAAAGTAGGCAGAGTCAGGGAGACACCATGTAGCTGCTGAAGGAGACAGATGCCAGAACCTTACCGGTAGGCCACACACTCATAGTGATACATAGATTAATAAAAATGGGTTAATTTAGATGTAAGAACTAGCTGGGGCTGGATAGAAGGCTCAGAGGTTAAGAACACTGACTCCTCTTCCAGAGGTCATGAGTTCAATTCCCAGCACCCACATGGTGGCTCACAACCATCTATAATGAAACCTGGTGCCCCCTTCTGGTATCCAAGCATATGTGCAGGCAGAATACTATACATAATAAATAAAGATTTATTAAAAAAAAGATGTAAGGACTAGCTAGAAATATACCTGAGTCACTGGCCAAGCAGTGCTGTGATTAATGTAGTTTCTGTGTGATTATTCGGGTCTAGGCAGCTGGGAATGAAAGAGCAGACTCCACTTACACATATTCAAGAGAATCTTGTACAATCAAGTACAATCTCTCTTGGAACACCAGGTACTTAGGAGGCGTTTCATAGGTGGCCGAGAATAATGGAAAACTTTTGACATGGTTTCTGAATGAATGCAGAAGGGACTGACCAAGAATAACAGTAAGGATTGGAAGTTGCTCATCAGTCCTTTTGTGATGGGGACCAGAGTCTATAGCTGTGCTATAATGGGCACAGAGGAGGCAGCTTTTTTGTATTAACTTTGGGATGCTGATTTTAGATCAAATTTGAGCCAAAAGGATGAGGCAAAAGAAATGAGCCCACCAGATGAGTAAGGTGTCTGAAGGTCAAGCATAGGGCTCAGGCTGTGAGAGGAACAAAGTTAAGCACATGAGAGTCTGAGACAAGACAGAATCATCCATGAGACTGAAAAGCAGCTACAGAGTAATGGTCAATAGAAATTTCATCTATTTTTTTAACCCAATAACAGAGCCTGAGCCCAGAGCCCAGAGCCCAGAGCCTGCTTCTGCTATCAAATGGAGATGTCGGCTTGATACACGGTAGGCGGGGTGATATTAGGGGGTTCTGGTAAGGGTTCCTTGTTTAAGTAGAGGTATTTTCTAGCAGGGCCAGAAGTAATGGTCTCTCAGAGAAGCAAGAAGCCAGAAAAGGGGAAAAGAGAGGGGGCAGAAGAGAGCAAGCTGCTGTGTTGTGTCTGCTCCATCATGCTGAGTGGCTGGGGACACAGGTTTGTCTTCCCAGAACCCTGCCATTTTAAGCTTAAGCCAGGAGAAGCCTGCTAGCAACAGGAGACACTGGTTTTCCAGAAGCTCTGTTTGTTATAGCCGTTATTCCATCTGAGTGCAGACCACATTTTCTTTCAAATTCCCTTTGTTTACGGCAGTGCCCAACATCCTTTGGAAGATTAGCTTCTTATCATATTTCATTGTAAAATACAAAAGTTTCTTAATTTTAGCCTTGCCTAGGGCTGGATAGGTATGAAAATGTGCAATAGCCATTCTCACGTGGCCAAACCAAAGTTCGGAAGGAGATCGTGTCCTTCATTGGAATCTCCCTTAGACACTTTAGAAAGACCTCAAACTTTCCATTGTTTTTTTTTAGTATCTGCCTCTATTGGGCAAAACATAATCAATCAGGCATATATTTAATTTGTTTTCAGAATTAGGTGTTGATGAGTAATAGTTGATTGGTCCTGTATTATTGTGTCCAAGGGAAATTGAGACATTAATCATTAAAGCTACTCCATAGGATGTTAGTTAGTAAAAGAGAATAAGAGTATTAAGTGAAAATTAGTGACCAAACAGTTGGAGACTGAACAAACACTATCAGACAGGGTTTTGTGAATGTCACATTTCTGAAACATTTGGCTTTGCTAAAAGCATTGAGAATTTCCAAGTTTTAGATTAAGGATGAAGTAAACCTATATCCTTTAGGATTCAGGGTCCTCTCTGTTAGTCTTATAAGACGGACATTCCACAGAACACACTTTGGGACATGGAGCATTGGGGTTTACAGGAGAGGACTCTGGGTGCCGAAAGACATTACAGTTCAATACACAGTGACAGACCTCATACACTGGAAGCCAGGATGCCAAGTTCTGTTTACTCAATTATTTTATGCATTTTGAGATCCATCTATATGTCTATCTGTGACTATTAAGCTGTAGCTTCTCATATATTTCTTCTATTGGAGTGGCTTAGAGTTATCCAAAACAATGGTTGATAGCATCATCTAGATTTGGGTCCATCTATCCATTTATTTTCTTCCGTTGCAACCAATACTGTGTCAGTTAAGAAGTGAAGTTTTTCCAAGCCCAGGAAGCCTCAACCCTGCACAAAGAACTATGGGCTACTAAGAAATACTGGGAGCTGGAGAAATAGTCTTCCCCAGCGAGGAGTGCACCACGTGGTTATCCAATACCAAACAACCAGCCCTGAGAGCATATGTACAAGTAATATACAGACTGAGAAAGTACTTATGTAATTAGGAATGTGTGTGTGTGTGTGTGTCTAGCAACAATTAATGAGAAAAGAATTCATTTGAAAAGAAGGGATAGCTGGGAGGAAGGGAAGGGAAGGGAAAAATGATGTAATTATATTATAATCTCAAAAAATAATAAGAAAAACAATAGGAAGGATTGAGTGTTACAACCAAAAAAACAAAACAAAACAAATGTGTGACCAAGAAACGTATGTGACTTCTAGTGTTAGATCATAAAGGGAGAAGGTATCTTGACCTGTCTCCCTCTGTTTCTCTGTCTCTGTCTGTCTGTTTTTCCCTCCTCTGCTTTCTTCCCCACTATCTCTCATTCACTTTTTCCTTTTTTTTCTTTTTCTTTTCTTTTTCTTTTTTTTTTTTTTTTGGAAATGCAGGAATTCTGCTGAAGGGAATCTGAGCTTGCCCCTTTGAAGAGGCCACCAGCCAATAGGAGCGCCAGCCTCCAGAACATGAATGAATGAGACGTCATATCATTCTGTGAGTTTCCAAGTCTTCCAGATGAGCCCCAGACACTACAGAGCAGAGCAGAGCCAAGCTGTTTCTGTGGGGCTCTGTCTGAAGTGCTGCCCACTGACTCCATGGGCACAATCAGGGGTTGTTTTATGGTGGTACATTTTGAGATAATCTATAACATGGTCATAGTAATTTAAGCAGGGGGGTAACCCCCAGACCATTGATCTAACATTGAAGAGCTTTGTCTTCGTTTCTTTTCCTGTTGCTGGGATAAAACATCCTAACCAAAGAAACTTTAGGGGGCAAGGGTTTGTTTGGCTCACAGCTCCAACTTACACCCATCATTGTGGGAAAGACAAGGCTGTGGGAACTTGAAGCTGCTAGTCACATTCCTTTCATAGTTAAGAGCAGAAAGCAATGAATGAATGCTTGCAAACCAGTGCTTAGCTTTTCCTGTCTGTTTTATACGACTCTGGATCTGCTGACCAGGGAGTGGTCCCACTAGTGTGCCTCAAGGCTTTGCAGTTGACAGTACTAAATATCACAGGCACTCTCAAGGCTTCTCTGCCGCCTCCTCCTCCTCCTCCTCCTCCTCCTCTTCTTCTCCTTCCTCCTCTTCCTCTTTTTCTTAAATTATTTATTTATTTTATATCCCAGCTGCAATTTCCCCTCCCTCCTCTCCTCCCACTCCCTCCCCACCCCTCTGTTCCCACTACCCAATCCTCTCCTCCTCTATTTCTGTTTAGGAAAGGACAGGTCTCCTTTGTATCAACAAAATATGGCACATGGCAGACCAAGTTGCAGTAAGACTAAGCACCTCCTAATGTATTAAGGCTGGGCCAGATGACCCAGTATGAGGAGGGAGTCTGACCAACTCTTTTATAGGCTATTCTTCTATTCCTCTAACTATTCCCTGGGGATTCACTGTTGAAGCTCTAGCTATATTTATTTCTGCTGCCCTAATAAAAAACACAGTTGTATTCCTGTACGTTTTCTATCTACCTCAAATTAAACAATTCATTCCTACCCCGAATCCCAGTGAGCTGTATCTTTATACAATCTATCCAAATAGTTCTTAGGGATTTTTTTGACAACAGCATATCCCACTTTTCCACTCCTTTCCTCTATTCCTGAACTCCCTTTAGGATGTGCAGAGACCCTCTGATCCCTCTCCATTATCCAGGCCATACTGTGAGCATCATAAACTAGAACAGGAGGGTGGTATGCTGTTGAGAAGACCTGTGCTAATTCAGAGGAGGTCTCTCTAGGTTTATATAGGCTAGGAGAGGTGGGCTGGTGAGAGAGGGGCTAGTTCTTCAAGAGAAGCTCTTCACGTCAAAGGAAAATTGTGTACTATTTCATTTGCCTAATACAAAGTTGGTAGGCACATGGTCAAATAAATGAGAAATTTAGAAATCATAAGGAACTTGTAAGTTTCTGGGGGATGTTAAGGCTATCTGAAAAGACAAGATACCCATGCTCATTTAATTGAAGTAGGATATATATATATATGTTAGGTACTTGAGGGAGTCATGCTAAACAGCACCCGCACCTAGTGACCTGAAGTGAACTAATGAGCAAATCAAAATGGAGTAACATCTGCCAAGGCTGCTGTGGTTCATGACCATGGCCTCATAGCCATGGGAGCAGGCACCTGCAGCTGAGGATAACTTCCAGAATTAAGGCAGGACTATTTTCTCTTTCTTTCAGTCCAACTAGGACTGAAAGGTGCACCTGTTGGCACCTTCTGTTGGTAGAACCACACAGGAAACAAATAGGAAATAGAACCTGGGAAAGGTAGTTCAGAGTTCCATCCCAACACACAGGCACATATAGACACACAGAAACACATAGACACACACACACATGAGACACACACAGATGCACACACAGACATACAGGTAGACAGGCAGGCAGGCATGCACACGTGTGCATGAGTGTGTGTGCACAGGCACACACACACAGCTTCACTTCCTATTGAGTTTGGTCACACTGTATCATAACCAAGACCCAGAGAACAGTGAATTATTAATGCTTGTATATTAGTGCTCAGCTCACTTTCTCCACTCCTATAAATATCCGGAATCCCCTGCCCAGGGAAAGGTGCCACCAACAATGAAAGTGTCCTCCCACTAACGAAGATAATTGCTCACAGACAGTCCTTCATTGAGACCTCCCTTCCCAGTTTACTTCAGATTGTGTCAAGCTGACAATTGACTATTAAGGCTGAAGAGGTAGCTTAGTGGTTAAGAGTGCTAGTTACTGCTCTTGTTCAGAACCTGGATTTGGTTTCTAGTATCCATATGGCTGCTCGCAACTCCCTGTAACTCTAGTTACAGGTAATCCACTTACCTCTTCTGACCTCTGAGAGCTATTACATGTATGTGTAAACCTATACAGGCACACATACATACACATTATAAATAAATAAATCTTAAAAACTAGCCATCACAATATGCACACACACACACACACACACACGCAGAATCAATGAGGACAAGCATCTCTTTCACACATTAACAGCTATAGAAGTTCCAGCTTGTCTTTTCAACTACCCTTTGCCTTACTTCTGCATGCCCTCAATGATATAGCAAGAAGGACATCTTTGAGCAAAAACCGAATTATGTCACATCTTTGCCAAAACTGCCCCTGTTTCAGAGTAGCTTTCTCTGATACAAGGCTTCCTCTTGATTTTTACAATGCAACTCTAATAGCCTTCTTTCAGTTTCTTGAACATGTCATTCTCCTTCTCCCCTCTCCTCTTCGGCTTCTCACTCAGGTCTCTCTTCAGATAACCCATGCATTCTTTATTCAGAATTCAATTCAATTCAATTATTTATTGTTAATAAACCAAGAAGTGTAAGAACATACGGGCATATGATCAGATAATCCATTCTCTCTTAGTGAAAGTTTAAGACATCTTGTCTGTTGTCTCCTTTTTATTGTGTCCTTGAAGTGCTGAATTCACTGCTGGGCATCATTTAATCATTAGAAAAGCGACAATCATTTTCTCTAACTGTTCTGTTCAAGAGGTATGTCTATCTGCATAAAATTGTAACATGTCTCCAAAGCTATTTTGTTTTTTTCCTGGCAGCCCTGAGCTTCCAGACTCTCCCTAAAGGCTGCAGCCTCCATCAGGACCTCTCCCATGGGAGAAGTCCTTTGAGAATGCTGCCATTGGGTCGCTGGGTTATTTTGAAAACTCATGCAGCCAGGGAATAAAAGCCCAAACTGAAAGAGTTTGAGTTTGCCATTGGGAATTTAAGCCACTTGACTCGAAGACGATGGTGACAGAAACAGAGAAAAATAGATGAGGACCTGAACTGTGAGGATCCCCCGTCTCTCTGGAAAACTACCGGAGGAAGGAGGAAACAAACCACTCAGTTTTCCCCAAAGGTCCGCGCTGGTGCCAGGCATTGTTCCCTTGTTTATTTCTTTGGATATGTGTGTCTCCTCTACCGTTAGAAGCTGCCTCGAACTGGTGGCTCAGAGTCGGTTTATATGGTGGCCATGTTTGTTGTGGCTATGTTTGAGCGTGGGGTGCCATCTGGATTTTCAATTTGTTATGAGAACGCACCTCCCAGGCCTTGCTTTTATAGAGGTTGGTGAAGCGGGCAATAAAAGAGAAATATGGCATTGATGGTCAGTCATGGTTGGTGTTTATTCCGTATTCCTAAGCCACAGGCAAGGTGTCCTAGTCAAGGACTTTGGCAGACCGGGGACTCAGCCTCTGCCAGATGGAGGAAAGAGGAACCTGAAGGGATATATTTTTGCAGTGTTTACAGTGCATGAAAGTTTCCTTAAATATATAATCAGAGGTAATTAGTCTACGTGGTGTAGGAAGGGATATAAACACTATTGACATGCTAGTCTCGGAATAGGCACCATCTGAGTTGATTTGCCTTTGACAGTTGCTGATTTTCGATATTTTTGATATTTTGGGAAGCAGATGTGATGAGGGTAAAGAAGTTTCAGCTGGAGAATAACATCCCTTGCTTCCAAAATAAGAGGGTGCCTGTTTGCACCCTCTGGCCTTCTTACTTGCAGAGATGCATCAGCCTGGAGAGGGGATTATCAAGGGCTCAGTAAGGCAGGTGATTCAAGATGGCAGATTCTACTAACTGCCGTGCTACTTAGCTTAAAGATCCTGAAACCTGCCACAATGATTGATGTCTTTCACCCTGCAATGAATTTCTTACAGTTATCTCTTCTGATCTTGAGGCTGATCTGATATCTGAGTGTTTTGTTACACATATGTCCAAAGTCTATTAATAGTCATTATTTTAGCATTATGTAAAAATATAAAACAGACTGACAGGTTATGTATAGTTCCACCTATCTACCACATGACGGTTCGCAGTCAGGCAAGGGGCTGGAGATTCATACACACACACGCACACACACACATACACACACACACACACACACACACACACACACACAGAGAGAAAGAGAGAGAGAGAGAGAGAGAGAGAGAGAGAGAGAGAGAGATTCGGGTCATCCTTGAAACAAGAATGCCCCTTTTTATTGTGTTCCAGGGCAGCTTATATAAGGCTCTCCTTGACTAATGGCCATGCCCTAGCTCTCGGGACTTTTCAGCTGCAAGTCCACCAGAAACCACTCCCCTGCCATCAGAAACTCATGAGGGTCTTTTGCTCAGAGCAGCTGCAAGCATAGGAAAACAAGTTGCTTACTCTGGCAGGCAGGGGATCACAGGAAATTCAGGGTCTGAGGGTCTGCAGTCCCTGACAAGATCACTCCACATTACTCAAGGCAAGGGGCAGGAATTAGACTCCACTCATGGAAGCTGTAGTTGTCTAAGGACTTGTGGACAAACTTATAAGCCTTCTGCTGCTGTCTGTGGCCATCTCTGCTTTAAATTATTTCTTGTTTGCACTGTAAAGTCTTGTTTGTCACTTCTGCTGGACACGATGCCTCCAGCCAAGATCTATGGCTGGTTTAGCATGCTTTCATCTTCTTTCCTGAATGCACCATGGTTACATGACAGAAAATTCACTTTGGCTAAAGTTAGTTTAGGGTGATGTGTGTGCGTGTGTGTGTGCATGTGTATGTGTGTGTGCATGCGTGCATGTGATGGAGAGTGTCACCTAATTGTGTGATTGCTTCCAATGTCTTGTAAAAAAAAAAAGACTTCAAAATATTTCACTCCACAGTGACCTTTTCCTATCTTGGCCACAGTTCTGGAAGAGGGTGGAATGTTTTCCTTTTCGGCACCCTAGTATTTTCCTATCAAATGGTCTTTTTCAACTACATGAGTCAATTAAAACTTGTGTTATAATGGGAAGTGGTCATAGACTTGTGATCACTAACTTTTGGGGTGCAAAATCTGGACTCCTTGAGTCCTTGTGAAGATTACCGCAGGATGTAGTCTATGGCCAATGTCAAAGCCTTTCTGACCCTGACACACTGTGAAGTCAGCCACATCTGTCCCTTTGTAGAGACTGGGCACTTCTTTCTGCAGGACTAAACTTTAAACATTCACACCCTGCATTGTAGTTTGGATGATTCCTTTTGACATCTAAGATCTTGGCCTACGCATCTCCTGCTCAGAGCAACATCAGACACCTCTTTCCATGTTTCACTTTCGCCAAGGTGAGATTCTGATTGTCTCCTCTGCGACTGTGGCCAAGCCTCCCCCTCTGACTTCTCTCCCTGGGCCTCACCATTGTTTTCCTTCTTGGCCATCTTGCCCTTAGCTCCAGATGACAAGTTCAGTTCAAGTGACACACTCCTGTCTCTCCTAAATATTCAATACATAACCAAAGACCCAAAGGTGATAAAGAAGACAATTAAAATCCCTGTGAATCTCTAAGTGATGCAGATTCTCAGTTATTGGCAATTATGAGTCTTGTACTTGAATGATATTTTCATCGTTGTCTGACCCATTCTCATCTTTGACTCTGATGAGTGGTCTTTGCTGCTGGTCCCCCACCCCATTTTCATAGATAAAAGGAATATAAAGGACAGTCTTCAGGGGAGGAGAAAGCTATTATTTAAAACAGAAGAAGCCACCTTGGGTACAGTTCTAAACCTTGGGTACAGTCCTTTCTAAATCTGCTGTTGCTGAAAGTATATAGCAACCTCTGTGTGTTGCTAGTCTGAGGTGCTAGGCAGACAATGCCCTTTCTCTCAGAGGTGACAGCATGTTGTCAGAGTGTAGGTTGATCCCAACTTCAGAGCTTAAAAAATGCAAAATTACTTGGGAATGTGCATACACACACACATACACACTACTAAGCAGTGGAGAAATAAGCATTATTATTACACAGGTGCATACCAATGGACTTTTGCAATGGGTGGGTAGGGTGCCTATCATCCATTGTCCTGCAAACCCCAATCTCCACCCTGCTCTGACCCTTCAGAGGCTACTGTGTTGGGGCAGCAGTAAACTCCTGTGTTGTTTCTAGGTAGACTTGGCCACCGGGAGTTTATCAGATGCTTTTCTTTTTGCTGGGACAGAATACCAACAAAAGCAACTCAAGGGAGCTGTCTTTTTGGCTTACAATTAGATGGAATACTACATCATCACGGTGGTGATGATAATGGTAGTAGGAGTTGGAAATGCCTGGGCACATTGCATTAGTAGCAGGCAGACAGTGTTGAATGCTTGTGCTTAGTTTTGCTTCTTCTTTGTATGCAGTCTAGGACCTCATCCCATGGCCTGGTGCTGCCCACATTTATCCTGGTGCTGTGCCCTGGTGCTGCCCACATTTAGACTGGTGCTGTGGCCTGTGAAACTTGTGGCCCGGACTTTGACTGCAGGCAAGGGAACAAAGAAAGAGCTGACATACACACACGCATGTATAGTACAGTAAATCTGGGATCAGGTGGGAGTTTTCTAACCCTCTGTAACATGGAGCCCCAGCTGGGAACTTCAGCATGTTTATTAGGTAAAGCATAGGGGGAGGCATGCCATCTCTGTAGGTCAGCGGTCTCAGGCTGTGCATACACATCTGGGAGAGGAATCAGCACCTGGTAGTCTATGAACACAGTGATCAATTGTCCATAAACACTTTGCCTTTTTTTCTCTTTAGATAGGGTTTCTATGTGTAGCCTTGGTTATCCTAGAACTCGTTCTGTAGACGAGGCTGGCTTCAAACTCACAGATATCAACCTACCTCTGCCTCCTGAGTGTTGGGACTAAAGGCATGCACCATCATCATCCAGCAACACTTAGACTCTTGAAGAAAGCCTTAGCAATTTCCCATGGGTCCAAGGTCTTGGGTCTTATCAACAGTACACACTTACCTAGGACTTCAGTTGCTCAGTGATTCCTCTGCTTCCTACAGAGTGCATCTTACCACCTCATTCAACCTGTTTAGAAAACACTTCACAGAGACACCCCAAAAATATATTTTCAAGGTGATTCTAAGTCCAGTGGAGTGAACAGTTAGGATGAATCACCACAGGAGGCCCCAGCGAGACAGAAAGGCTGGAGCAAAGTGAGGTCAGGGCATTTACTTTGATGCCTGGTTTTGGTGAATGCTCTGCATGTGGTCCTTAAGTACACTCAGCCATATGGTTTCTAGTAGCATCTCCCTGCCATTGTCTCTCAGGGGTGGGGTCGGAACATCTTTTGTCCCTGCTGGGTCTGATGTATGGCACTATTCCTTCCTGGTGTCTTTGAATCTCAGTCACACATTGGGAAGAAGTCTATTAACATCCTTCTCAAATAGATGATACCTGCTTCGTGCCAGAAACCGAAGGCCTTGTGAGTAAATGTCAATCTTTCCCTCCGAGTGCAAAAGCAGAATGTCTGTGTCCTGGCAGATACTGGAGCTACACGGTTTACTGGCATTCTAGGAGAGGAAGGAAAGCGGGGTAAATTATGCACATTGAAAAAAGTGAATATACACAGAGAAAAACGAGTTAAAAAATGCTTGGTCTCATTTTGAGAAGAAGCCCTGATGACTGCGGTTTGTGTCCAGCAGCAGCTCGTCAGGCCTGGCTAATTCCTCGGGGAGCTAGCTGAAGCCATGCTTCAAAAGCAAATGGTGGCAGGTGCTCCTAGAATTTTATTTTTCCATTTTTAGTGTGTGTGTGTGTGTGTGTGTGTGTGTGTGTGTGTGTGTGTGTGTGTGCGTGCACGCGCGCGCACGTGTGGGTGGGTTGGAGGCCTGAGGTGGACGTTTGGAATCATCCTTGGTTGCTCTCTCTTCCCTGACTCACTGGGGCAGTCTCTCACTCAAGTGCAGCGATCCCGATCGCTCTAGTTTTGCTAGTCTGGTTGTTCCAGGATCCTGTCTCCTCCTTCCAGGGCTAGACCCACAGGTGGGCTGCCATTTCCACCCAACACTTATGTGGGTTTCTGGGGTCTGAACTCTGGTCCTCACGAGTGTGTCACAAGCATTTCACCCATGGAGCCTCAGTTTCTCCTTTGACCTAGAGGAACATATTATTTTTTTCTTTTTCTTTCTTTTTTTTTGGGGGGGGGTTTCAGAGACAGGGTTTCTCTGTAGCTTTGGAGCCTGTCCTGGAACTAGCTCTTGTAGACCAGGTTGGTCTCGAACTCACAGAGATCCACCTGCCTCTGCCTCCCGAGTGCTGGGATTAAAGGTGTGTGCCACCACTGCCCGGCTTGGAGGAACATATTATAGAACCATTGCAATTTGTCAAAATTGAGAACGTAATAGGGATTACTATTAACGCTAGACTTCGTGTTACTTTTCCTGGTTAATATCTAGTGTTGTGGTGCAGGATGCAGTCGATGTTAGCCCCAGTGGCTGTCATACTGTCAGTGCTCTGTAAGTGCCTGAGAGGGGAAATGAATACAGCATACAGCTGACAATATGTTGTCACCATGTAGTTAGAATATTAAAAAATAAAACTACTAGTTAACCCGTATATCCCTGAAGACCCTAAGCCATGAGAGTGCATGGGTTAAAGTGCCTCAGAAGAAGAGTGTTGGTGTCTTGACTTCTAGCACCTTAGCTTTGGTGGCCCCGGGGAAATAATCAGCCGAATACATAGTGGCTTGAGTCTTTCCTTTCCGTTTCTTGTTATACGGGTGAGAAAGCTGAGCACACATGAACAGCCAGCTTGATTGAGAATCCATTCAGACAGCGTTATAAAAATAATTGGACAACAGAACCTGATTTTAGCACGTTCTATATTGGTGCTCCACAAGATGCATCCAAAGGCCACAACAATTTCCAAAGCATAGTTCTAGGGAATAGGACTATTCCATCATAAAATTTCACTGGAGATAAGATTTAATTATCATTTTCACCTCTCCAACACCTTCCACAGAGTGGTGCTTAGAGGCTTTACAGAAAAGAATTTCAACTTTAAAGCAGCGACAGTCATCATTGTAAGCACCAGAGAGTCCAGCCAGTGGGCTGAGCTGCTCTGCTTCCACATCAACTTGACCAGTGAGTGACAGCTGCCAGTCACAGACCAGCGGTTGGGTGAACCCAGGGTCTTTCGCCTCTGGGTTCTGTGAGGTGGGGTTTTCACCACTGATCAGATTTCTTACAGTCCTCTTTGCAGAGCTGGACTGATAGTGGCTTCCTGCTGCTGACAATGCTAGGCTTTCTCAGTGATACTGATTGTTGGCCTCACGGGGAACCAACCTGTGGTGACTGTCCCCTGTTTGCCGGTGAGATAATAGTGATAATGGTATCTATTGTGCTGGCTAGATCCTTCCTGGCTTGTGAGTGGATGTTTTTATTATCTTGTGGCACAGGAGAGTGAACCTAGAGCTTCACGCATGCTGGGCAGGTGCTCCACCTGAGGCATTTTCACCTTGTTGTGATTTTCATGCCAGGATATAAATTTTATTATGTGTATTAGAGGCTTACAGCATAGTTGTAGGATCCATATACAGTCCAAAATGGCTGTCAGAGTGAAGTAGGTTAATATATTTATTTCATTGTAACCTTTTTGTATGTGACAATGGCCTGACATACAGGCCTGACAAAGTCTGATTATTTAATAAAAATCTCCAATATAATTTGTGAAGTAGATTAATATATTTATATCATTGTTACTTTCTTGTGTGTGACAATAGCCAAAGTCTGATTATTCAATAAAAATATCCAATACAGTTTTCTTGACTCTGGTCTTGAGATGGTATAGCAGCTCCCTACGCTTCTTTAACCTCCACAGCTGTTATTTTGTTTCTTTTGACTCCGTCTTCCTATTTATTCTCCTTTATCCCCCAATGGTAACCATGACTTCTTTATCCATGTAACTAATGTGTGTTTTGAATTTTTTCCCCTTGATTGTTGAAATAGGGTCTCATTTTGTAAACCTGGTTGGTCTAAACTCCCTATGAAGAGCAGGCTGGCTGAATTTGGGAGGATCCTCTCGCCTCTGCTTCCCAATATTAGGTTTACATGCATGTGCCACTGTGCGTAATTTCTTTTCCGACGATAACAAAAACAGCAATCACAGCAACAACACAAAACCCATTTGGTAAAGTACTTGTAATGCTATCGTGGATTCATGATTCAATCCCCAGTTCCATGTAAAAGACCCAAGAGCAGCAGCACATACGCATAAGCCCAAAGCCAGGAGGCAGAGACAGAAGGACCCCTGGGGCTCACTGGCTAGCCAGCCTAGCTGAATCAGTGAGCTCCAGGGTCAGTGAGAGACCCTGCCTCAAGACAGCTGGCACCAACACACATACCTGTACACATGTGTGGACATACACAAGAAAGGAAATTAGCTAATATGAACAGAAGACAAACCCTTTGAACAGATACTTCCCAAAGATGGCATAAAAATGGTTACTGAGGACTTGAGAAAGCCAGTGCCATTAGTTACCAGGGAACTGTAAACTCACAATGAGATGCCAGCACAGGCCCACAAGAATAACCAAAATCCAAAAGGGTGACAATATAAAGTTCTGGTGAGTTTACAGAACAAGAGATGAGTTTTTCTTTTAAAACGCAGTTCCTATTCTTTTGATAGGATCTCAAAATTCTACTTACAAACAATTACCGAAGAAAAATTAAAAATATGTTCATACATACACCATATCTTCAGAGTGTTTTAAAAAAAATTTGTTTACTTCTATCTTATATGTCTGGGTGTTTTGCTTGCATGTACGTGTGTATATAACCACACATCTATGCTGCCTGTGGAGGCAAAAGGAGGATCTGAGATCTTCTGAAACCAGAGTTACAGATGGTTGTGGGTACCACCAAGGGTGCTGGGAACTGAACCTGGGTCCTCTGTATGAGCAGCAGTGCTTTTAACTACTAAGCCATATCTGCAGCCCAGCAAATCTTCATAGTGTTTTTATTCATACTAAGCTCAAATTAATAACCAACCAAATGCCCATTAATTAAGGAATGCATAAACAAATCCTGATTTCATCGTGCTCTAGAAAACCACTCAGCAGTTGTGTGGAAGGGACCATGGGCACAAGCCTCAGCATGGGTAAATCTCACGGACAACCACGGAGGGAGACTTACACCTTTCTAATCTGTCGTATGAGTCAACTCTGGTTTCTAGGGAAGAGTTGTCTGCGGTTGTCTGAGGTCATGGCTCTCAGTCAGGGGAGGCTGAGAAGGACCTGCAATGTGGGGCACAAGGACACTCTCTGTGGAGGGTGAACATGATGTATGTCATGATTTTGATTGTCCTTTTTGGGGGAAGGTTCTGTTTTGAGACAGGGTTTCTCTGTGTAACATCCTAGCTGTCTTGGAACTAGCTCTTGCAGACCAGGCTGGCCTTAAACACACAAGACACCCACCTGCCTCTGCCTCCTGAGTGCTGCGATTAAAGGCGTGCACCACCACCACCTGGCTTTGATTGTCTTTGTGTAGGTGTATGGATGTCAAAACTCACTGGCCTGTATAATTGTTGCACTTTGTCTAATGTGAGGCTGATTGAAAGCACGGGATGATAACGTCTACTTCAAATCTTTTGAGTGGATTAGATGAGGAAATTAATTAAACTAGCTAAACTAGTATGACTTGTGAGAAAATGTGTCACACCCACACACATTCATCAAGAACCTGATATTTGGGGCTCGAAGGAAATGAGGGTCAGAAAGGAAGACTTCATAACTGTCCCTGGGGGTTTTTGCACTTTGGAACAAAACCAGCTGTAAATAACTAACTTCTTGAAATTTCCCCGAAACTGATCACACAATGGTGGAGACAGGGACTCAGTGACCAAGGCCACTCTGACCCACACTAGTTGTCCTGTGGTATCAAGTGACAAATTATAGAAGATGGAAGAACAGAGAGGGTGGGAGAACAGAGAGCATCCACATTAGCAAGTACAAGACTGTGACATTAAGAGCATCTTACAGCTTTTCTCCATGTCTCCTAGCTGGCTGCGTCCTTGTTGTTGCAACACTGAGTTGAGGGTTCTTCAGGCATGTGCTCTGAACCAATCCATATTTGTAGCACTCTCTGCTGAGTGCCCCACGTGCACCCCAGAGTTAGCTGCCCTTCTTTCAGACTCCAACCAGGACAGAGTGTAGTGGTTAGGGACTCTGTGGAAAAGGAAGGATTCGATGAAATGAAATGCTTTTATTTTAGAGACTTAATAAAATGGTTTGGACTGATGAGGCTGTTGCCACATTAAACTTGAATGTAAATTTGAGTTAAAAAAACCCCACAATTTCCCTACTTTCGACCATCTTTTATATGGAAAAATAGATTCAGAAGTTGAGTTCCAGTGAGTCATATCCCACAACCAAGGAGACCATATATGCTGGTGAATAGCTGGCATAAAGGGCTGACTGCCCTTCACAAAGGCACGGTTTTATCATAAGTTAGAGAAGATGTGTACTTCTTTTTGTTTGATCATCTGGAAGCGTCAGCTAGCCAGGCTGGCAGGAAGCCTCTGCTGCTGTCTGTCTGTGCTTCCACTGCTGGGTCTAATGTAGCTACCCCAGTTGACGTATCCCATTTCATTCCAGACAGTGTGCAGGACAAGAGAGGAATGCCTGCTCATTGTTCTTCCTTTCAAGAGTGCAGCCCAGAGGCCACACAGACAGCCTTTGTTCATCCCACACTGGCCAGAATTTCATTTCAGGAGCACACTTAGCCATAAATGAGGTTGGAAAGATCAGTCCTTACACAAGCAAAGGTGTGTTCAGCTTCGTTAAGGGGTATTGTTAAACGAACAAAAACGGTCCCCTATTCCTACTGGGAGACGTCTAGTCAGGTCTCTAGAAGCTCGGGAGGCTGAGGTGACATGAGGTGACAAGAGAGAGACCTAAGTTAGGGACAGGACATTTATAGCTTCTACCAGAAGAAATATTAGAGGGTTTTAGAGTTTGCTTGAAACGTGGTGGTACCATCCGGGAGGTTGTTCAGTTGACTCGTCCTGACTCGACAGATTATGTGGGGATGCTGAGAAAGGGCTGAGAGAGGTGACTCGGATAGGTGATGTTAGACACAGGCAGACAGTGTGCAGCAGAAAGCGGTTTCCTGAGAAAAGCCAACATGCTATTTAGGTCATGCAAGTGAAAGAGAGATGGTTACAACAGTTCAAACTGGAAGATTACTTGGGACAAACTCCAATTCTTGATAAAAGTAGCTTTTATAAATACAGTTTTGTGGTTACTCCTGATCGTAATCTAGATGGGTATGGAAAAGTAACTCAGTGTTTAACCCATCTTTGAGTCTCTGGGCCTATTCTTAATTTCTCCCAACGTAAACACACTTTTAACCCCTGTGAGAGACTGAAACCTGGGGACTTTTGATGTGTGAGACAGAATGCATGTCAAACGGCCAATCCATCACTCCACGTTACCTTCGCTGCTTGCTTAGAAAATAAGCAGAATGCTGGGTGGTGGTGGCACACACCCTTAATCCCAGCACTCGGGAGGCAGAGGCAGGCGGATCTCTGAGACCAAGGTCAGCCTGCTCTACAAGAGCTAGTTCCAGGACAGGCTCTAAAGCAACAGAGAAACCCTGTCTCAGAAAAGAAAAAGAAAAGAAAAGAAGCAGAATGGCTGAGCCTGCTGAAGACTGGCAGAAAGAGAGTGAGGACAGATACTTAGTGTCACTCACCCTCCCAAACCTCAGACTGGTAATGATCAAAACATCCCTCTTCAAGACTTTTTTTTTTTTTTTGCTCCTCCCTCTCTTGCTCCTTCTTTTTCACCTAGAAACTTGCATGGATTTCACTTTGAAATCAATTAAAGCAAATTTTACAGGTTTTCAACAATTTCCAGGTGGTGTTCGCCAAAATAAATTACTATTCTGTAAAACTTAAAAATACTTCTAAACACTTTGTTTATAAACACTGAAAATCAGACGACTCTTTCCAGAACAACTGGATGGGTTTAATGACTGATAGCTAAGAGAAAAATAGAAAAATAACTGGTTGTTTGCCTGAACAGTAAGTGGTTGGCCTACGTGTGTAAAATTTGCATCATCTGTCTCTAAGGCGATGTGTGTGAGGTGTGAACACAGGAAACCCAATTTTTGAAAGCGTGGCAGCTGAGAGCTGAGCGATTCTGTGTATTTGCTGCAGGAAGGCGTAAGTAAAGGAAACATTTTTTCTCTCTCTCAAGAATTGCTAGAACATTCCTGTCTTCATGGAGCCTTCCCACTTTAGCATCTTTTGACATCTCTGCCTGGTTTCTAAAGAATCCATTGGAAAACATAACCGAACAGTCATGCTGTCCTGGAGAGGAGGGTGTGCCTCTGTCCGCTATGAAATGCTTTCCTTTGTGGGGGAAGACATTCTTTTTCTTTTGCACTTTTTATTCAACATTTCTTTGAATAGTAGGTAGAGACTATTCTTAAAGAACTTTGGTGGCCAGTTGATCCTATTTGAGTCGAGAGATTGATTTTCTTTTCTTTCTTTTTTTTTGTATGAAAATCCTTTCTGCGAAGATTGCACCTTCAACTAGGAACCAGTGGTTCTTCTGATGTTAAAAAGAATCTGTGTACAATGCGGGCGGCCATGAAAAGGCTGCCACACAAAGGCACAACTATCTTTCTAAAGTCAGTGGCTGTTTCCTGCTTAATTTCTTTTTCCTTTTCAAAATAGTCATAGGTATCAGACAACATTTTGGACTAATGGCCTGGAAAAACTCATTATAAAATCATTTTGAATTACTCAGGAAACAGATAGAGCCTGAAACTATTGCCTTCTGCCTCCCCACCCCCAGTCCTTACCATTTTTGTCCATTGTGGACAGTTCTCAAATTTGGAATACTAATGAAAAGGTTTTGAACCTGCTTCTCCTCACCACAGTGGGGAGCTGAGCAATTGATTTTGGACTGGTTGTTTTCTCATCTCCAAGGAAGGGAAAAGCAATAATAATAGGCCAAGTTCCTTTCCGGAGTAGTAGTTTGGCTGGGAGGCTATCTGAAGTGGTCGTTTAAAACATTTTAATAGCAACATGGGTGCACTGAAGTATTGTAGCAGAAATGCAGCCAGCCACGCAACCTAGTTCTTAAGACATTGCATTTTTTCACTTTATGTTAGGAAATGATGGCAGCATACGTCCTGCACTCGTCAAAAGAGTAAAATCGTCTTTAGCTTAAAGGCAGATTCGAACATGAGAGAGAGACAGAGAGAGAGAGAGCCCTGACCTGAGCTGACACTGGCCACTTAGTCGTTGCATGCTGGACATGCTTTATTAAGTAAGATCGGGGAGGCTTCTGAAAGCGAAGGCGATAAACCCACCAATAGCTCACCTACAGCTCACCAGCTCACTTCTGACAATGAACTGTGTTTGTCAAGAGCTAACAAAGAGAAGCCCATTTTTCTGGTAGTTACATATAGATGCGGGCATTTTTCATTACTATCCATTCCCAACAGTGATTTTTTTTTTATTGGACAGAATAAGAGTTTGTACACATGACTGGCATTTTGAGGAGGTTAAGAGAGAATTTTCCTCGGAGCACCCACTTGGGTAGGGTCCGAGACGCCTACTCTTAGACACATCAGTAAACTCTCCCGGATGTGTCTCCAAGCATGCGCACCTGTGAAGTGCTTAGCCACTGCTGTCATATCAGTACATGCATGTGTTTGCTGAAAAGCTCACATTTGCACACATGGAGAATCTCTGGTGGGATCTGTGATGGTCTAGGACTGCCTGTACCCACAGGGGCCCACTGAGAGGTCGTATGTATGTATGCACATATTTATGCATGTATGTATATGTGTATTTTTCCCCTAATTCACAAGAGAAATATGTGTATTTTTATATGTAAGATAATTGCTAACCACAAACACTGACAGTTAAATTCTATAATTTATAACTAAATAACACATAAAACAAAGGCAATAACTATTTCAAGCTTACTTCTTCCTAACTAACTGACGATTTTCCCATGGTCAATATTCTTGCAGTTCTTTGGTGGCTCTGGTGCCCACCTGTAGAAGTACCTGGGGTGGCTGCTGCATACACTCTGACTTTGCATTCAGTGCCAGCCACGGGGTAATGACATCACAGAAATAGAAAAGTTGGGACACCTTTCGGAGGTTTGCGATACGATCACAAAGAGAGGAAAGGTTAAAAATTGGTCCCCACCCCCACCGTGTGTTATGTTTTAGATGCTTAAGTGGAGTAAATGGGCACTGTAAAACGCTTAATACAGTGTAATAGGATCCTGCTAGTTACAAGATGGTTTTAATCCTTAGAGAATTCAGAGCACATGAAAAAATGTGTTGGGCTGGGATATAACAAGAGGACAGGGCTAAGTTGTTTACTTCTAGAAATTTCGTTTCTATCTACAAGGTTCTCTCATTTAGAGGTAAATATAAGTGCCTAAATATAAGTGCCCTTGTGAACTCAAGCCTGGGCCACATGGAGTTTCCAGTCAGTGTCATGAGGGGCCTTGAGTCTTAAGTTCTGATTTTTTGTCTGTGAACTGACTGTATGAATGATAGTCATGGCCTAAATTCAAAGGATTCTCAGTAAGATTCTGCTGAGGGATCATGGCTGGGCAAGCCACTGCCAATGGCAGCCAGAGGGACTCACCACTGCCATCACCACCACTTCGTAGAGTGTGCCCAGCGTGTGCAGAGTGTGCCCAGCGTGTGCAGAGTGTGCCCAGCGTGTGCAGTGTGTTCCCAGTGTGTTCAGTTCTGCTCTAAGCATTTACCCCATCAGAGAAACCCTGGTGTATACTGTAATACACTCGCTAAATTAAGTATAGGATGATAGAAACACACATCTCTATGGCTCTCTTTTTCAGGGTACTTTTTTTGGGGGGGAGGCTCCATCTGCCATGCTGGGTCGAGAAGTTGTGCCATAGTGGTTTATCTACCTGCTTTATGAATTTTCCCCACGAGTCCCTGTAACCTAGCATATGAAACCCATTTCCCCCAGTAGGACTTACCTTTATGAATATCTGAGAATTCTTCCTAGAGAAGATTAAATTGTTTAGTTCAATATTTAATCTGTTACTTCCTTTCTAAGGACACCTTGTGGACTTTGCCACGCGTCTGGTGATACCGGGGATATTGATCAATCATAAACAAAACAAAAGAGGAATGGCTGGTACAACCTTTCCCACCCCCCTCTTATAATTAAATTTTGATTTGGGATGCTTTTGATTAATCTTGTTTGTGAGCATGTGAATTCCTGCCTGCCAAGTTTCTGAAGTTGCTGGGCATCGGTCTCTGGTGGACGGCTCAGCTAAAGCACACTATGATTACGTTTTTATGGTTTTCAGATATTTAATAGCTCCTTCCTGTCATTTTCTGAATGACTGAGTACGCCTCGGCCCTCTGGGAGCAGCGCGGCATAGAGAGCTGGGAGGATGACTGAGGTCTGTGTACTTGACTGATTGCCTTAGTCTTAATTGTTCTCTTAATTAGCTGCAGTAGCAACTGCATCTGGGGAGAGATCACGGTATTGGTAAACAGCTCCACCCTGGAGCTCAGGGTAATGTCTTTTGGAATCCTGACAGCCAGCAGCTCCAGTGCCTGTCTCTCTTCGGTGACAGGAACTTGCCAAATTGGCAGCCCCCAAGGCCGGTGTGCTTCTCTTGTGATCTGTCACACTGCATGTCCCCACCCCCAACAGAAGCAGGTCTCCAACTGTTTGTCCTTAACCAAAATAAGTTTTAGTATGCAAAGAGCAGTTTTTAATCAGCTGGGTGGATGCTCATGGAAACAAAAGGACAGCGCCCCGGATGTACCAGCGGAGCTCTCAGCTAGGACCACAGAGTGCGCTGAGAGTCCCGGGAGCAGGGCCTGAGCAGGGCTGCTAGTGTTTTCTAGGATGGAGTCGCTGATGGGCTGAGCTTAGCTGGCCTTTGAGGTGTGGCAAGGATGCCAGAACTTGGCTCACCTACTCTTATTACTTACCGGGGATTGCTTTCCTCTGCTTTGTATTTCTCCACTGAGCTACTGAACTGTCATATGGAGATTCCCTCAGGAGGTGGGATTCCCTCAGGAGGTGGGTGTCATATGGGATTCCCTCAGGAGGTGGGGGGGCAGTGGGGAGAGGCGGGGGTGGGGTGGGGGGGATGGGAGTTGGGATGGGTGAGTGGGGTGAGGTTATCTAGTCGGAGGGGTTTGGAGTCTGAAGAGCAAACAGTTCAACTTGGTGTGTGTGTGTGTGTGTGTGTGTGTGTGTGTGTGTGTGTGTGCGCGCGCGCGCGCGCATTATTGTCCTGGGACCTGGTTGAGGTATTTGAAGTTGGTGGAACCTGCCCAGGCTTCCATTTAGGGACAGTATAGAAAGGAAATCAGGTGTGTGGTGTCAGATTACAAGGTCAGCATTTAAGAAACTTCAAAAACCTTCATAAAGCAATAAGAATTCTAGGTATGGAGAGATCTTGAAAACGAGATTAATCAATTTTTTTGTGTTTTGCAACAACATATCCGGAAAGCCATTGATATAGGGTTCAAAGATGTGGGAAGTCTGTCAAGTCTCAGGGAAAGTTGTGTAGAAGTCCTCTTTGATCTGAACAAGGAGGCTTGACCACTTGACACGCTCATCGTGAAAATGAGGTGAAATGGTACTACTTAGCTTGCTTTGAAAAATAAACTAGGGTTTTCACAACTATCACCTCGTGAGAACTCCCAGGACCACAGGTCTGTTCTCAGAGCCCTAAAGCAGAAGTGTAGCTCACGGGCGATGCCTCTCACCTGTGTGGCGGTGTAGTGGGGGTCTCTTCCCTGGCTCCTCCAGAAAACCGGCTTAATCTCAACTTGATTTCATGGTGATGGTGGTGTCTCTCACTCTCTGAGACCCCCCCCACCCCCGACACTGTTCTAAAGACTGCTCCTAGAGCCTGAACTAGGAGGATGGTACCAGAAAGGCAATGCCTGGAGATGAACTGAGCAGGACTGTGGGATGATGGCTTGTAAGGTATGAGTCACACCACCCTCAGGATGAGACTGGAAAGGGCACAGAAAGGCTACTCTGATGTTCCCATTTTACCCCAACATTGAGATAGCTGCCTTCTAGGGTTGGAGGTAACCCTTCTTCCCCTGGGGCCTCAGCCATCTTTGTTAGCATTCTATGCTCAGCCTTCAGGTTTTTGTGGTTGGCTGTGTTTCATGAGGACAGAATGCTTGCCTATGTGACCTATTTTGATATAGTAGCCAGACCCTTGCTATATTTTCTTTGGGGAAAAGTCATAGATTTGGGTAATAGAAAAATGGCGCATAGATGCCCAAAATTGATAGAAATAAAACACCAACACCGATAAAGGACATTAGAGACACCAGTACAATTGTCGTTGAGGTTTTCCTGAACAGGCCGCTTATACAGCCTCCTCAGCAGGAATTGCTATTGCAACCTCATATTGGCACAGGCTTGGATATCTGCTCCAGGGTGTGTTTCTTATCGCCAGTGCCACACCATCTCCAGCACACTCTAGAGGGGTGTGGTTTCCTGCCTTGCTTCACATTCTATCACCCTTTTTCTTGTTCTGTTCCAGAAAGTTGACGAGTAAAAAATGAACTCTCTTTCAATAATTGGCATCTACCATGTTTGGGGGGAGGATGGGAGGGAGGGAGGGATGAAGAGAGGGAGGGAGAGAGACATAGAGGTATATATATATGGAGAGATCTTCTATTAGTTGCTCCTGGGAACATTTACGCTTTATTGATATAAAAAGGAAATGGTTTTGGGTCCAAACTTTTGTTCTTTTTCTTTTCTTCCTCTCACACTCAATGCCAGCCGTGACTGGTAGAGCATCAGCCATTGTGTGGAAGGTACATGGTGTGGTCTTGGCCTAGGAAAGCAGGGGAAGAATACACACTGTTGGCTGCAGTAACTGCCTAGCAGTGTGGCTGGTTACATGAGCTTGTTTAAGCCTGTGAGCTGCTCTCTTTCCTACATCTGAAGGCATTTTTCATTGCTAAAAAAGGACCCCGTGAATGTGAAGGATGCGTGAAGTACCCAGTAAGTGACCTCTTTAGAAACCCCAGCTTCAGCCAAGCTTCCTTTTCTTCTAGAGAAGACTCAAGTTTGGAAAAGTAAGCTAGTTGGTTCTCTGCCTGTTTTAACAAATAAAGTTTTATTGGAACACAGTCACACTCATTTGTTTCCATATTGTGGATGGCTACTTCGCCCTAACACAGTACTGTTGAGTAGTGTGCTAATTTGTGAGCAGCTGTAAGTGAAACTTATCTGTGACCTGTCCAACGCCATTAGAACTTGTGCGATGTCACCTGTGCTCTCCAGCCAACACATTCCTTTGTTACGGCGAGAGAGGTCTGCTGGCTGAGGAACAGCGATTTAATCTCCTCTCACGTGTGTGTGTGTGTGTGTGTGTGTGTGTGTGTGTGTGTGTGTGTGTGTGTGTGAGGGTGCATGCAGCAGGCTGTCCTCTACCAGGATCCAATATCTTATTCCTAGAAATGGGTTGCAATGATGCTCGAGTCTGAGCCTATTCTAGGCAGTCATTGGTTCTGTCTTCTTGGAAAGACATGCCTGGTTCTGAGGGAAGCTGTTCTGCCCGCGACTTGTTTGTGTTACTGTGTCATCGGAGAGTGGAGTACGATTACGTTTTGGATATGATGGTTAAGAGACTCATGTGTTAAAAGCACAGTCCCAGCTGCTTGTGCTGTCTGGGGAGATTCTGGAAACTTTCAGGCTATGTGACCTATTTGGAGGGAGTAAGTCACCATGGCTGTGTCACGGGGCCATGGGTCTTGTCTCAGTTGCTCTGTGCGGTGCTGCTTTCCTACTTCTGTGGCATGAGTTGCTCCACTGTGCTCCACCCTCCTCACCACGATGGACAGACACCATGAGCAGAGTCAAACAGAGCAAGTCCTTCCTCCCTTAAGCTGTTCTCTCAGGTGTTTCGTTACAGCAGTGAAAGCCCAGTTCATATGGTGTCCCCATCCCGTTGGCTCTCTCTTTACCAAGACCTATGCCTTCATCTGTCTTCAGGGTTTAAAACGATTCACACCTACTATAGTGTTACTTCAGCGTGGGCAGTAACCAATACATCACCCTTTCATAGCCCTCTCCTGGTAGGCGAGGGAAAAAGTGGGATAGGGAAAGGACAAGGACAGCAATATGGCAGTGAATTTGCTCTAGTAGTACTGGGATTGGTTGGTCTAGAGTTTCAGTCTACTCATGACTTGGGGTTTTGCTTCAGAGAAGCAAAGGGAACCCCCAAGTTCCTACAGAGTATAGAACAAAGCTTCCAGTTGCCACAGAAAAGGGGCTGGAGAAATCCAGGTCTTCAATCTGAACGATACCCAGCCAGCCATTCTTGGCCTTGAAAAAGTCAAGTCAGACAGTGTAATCATGGCCCTGGAGTTCGGAGCATGAAGCTGGAGGTCAGAAGACCTTGACCTTCAATTCTAGAAGCAGGATTTGGTTTCCATGCACTGGTCTGCCACCCCCTGACCGTTAGCCTTTTGATCTTGAAAACCAGTGCCCCAGCAGGTGGACTGGGTATTCAATTTGCACTGTGCTTCCTGTAGAGGAGAGGATCTTCATGATGTGATCTGTAACTCAGGTCTGTCATGGAGGCAGTAAGTCTAGAGGGTCCTGTTAGAGGACCTGAGAAGGTACCTTGGATTCACATGGCAGATGCAAATACTGCAGCAGAGGCGAGTTCTGTCCCTGTTCTAAGGACAGGCTTCAGTTATAGAACATTCTGTGTTGGGACAGCATTTCTACTGTCAAGTTGCCCCACCCAGCCCAGGTGCACCTTTGCTGGATGCTGGCAGCTTCACTACTCGCAGGAGAAAAGAGAGATTCCAAACAGGCATCTTAACAGATAGACAACAGTGTTGGGCTTGAACCTTAGTTGCCCAAGGCCAACCCACCCTCTTCCTGTTGTGATAACTGCTTCAGGTGAAAGAGAAACTCACTGCTGATGACTCTGGGCGCTTAACTTGCAAACAAGGAGGACAGGCAACCTGCTGGTTAGTCTTAAGTCCACCTGACATAAAACTAGAATTATCGGAAAGAAGAGACGTCAATTGAGAAAATGCCTCTATAAGACCTGGCTGTAAGGCATTTTCTTAATTAGTGATTAATGGAGGAGGGCCAAGTCCATTGTGGGTGGGGCCATCTTTGGGTTGGTGGTCCTGGCTTCTGTAAGATGGTGGGCTGAGCAAGCCGTGGGCAGCAAGCCAGTGAACATCTATCCATGGTCTCTGCATCAGCTCCTGCCTCCAGGTTCCTGCCATGTTTGAGTTCCTGTCTTGACTTCCTTTGTTGATGAACAGTGCTATGGCAGTGTAAGCCAAATAAACCCTTTTCTCCCCCAGTTGCTTTTTGGCGATGGTGTTTCGTCGCAGCAATAGAAACCCTAACGAAGACAGGCGCACACAATGTCACCTTTGAAGTCAGCAAATAGTTTGTGAGGTTGACCAGCTATCCTCTAGTTTACAAGGTCACAAAGGGCAGAAGGGAGCCAGACCTTTGGTTAAAACGAATGCAGTTCCAACGGCCTCAGAATGTTGCCTTGACCCCCATCGCTTCTTGAAGGGTGGTCCTTCCAGGGAAGCGGAAGAGGAGAGGGGCGAGGGTGGGGCGAGGGTGGGGCGAGGGTGGGTTCTCTTGCAGGAGCGGCTTTTGAAGGAGAGGGTCAACCTGGCCAGTGCTTCAAGGGGAAACTATTGAAGCCCAAGAAGCAGGGGCATTAAGAAAATTTTCTTTCTTCTCTCCTGCCACTTCTTTCAGATGCTACTTTTTGCAACGTTTCAAGGAGCTGTGTGCCAGCTTTTGAATGTTTCTTTAGGATCAGGCTTCATGTATTACACCCTTCCTCTTTAAAAGATTTGAACCTAAAGCCTAAATGATGTAAGCCTAAAAATTAAGGACTTAATAGGAAATTCTATTTTTATTTTAAAAAGATTTTTCTAACTTATTCTTTGGAAATTTTATAGAAGTGTACAATGTGTATCCACCTCTCTCTCGCCATGTATATATATATTCACTTCAATATATATCCACCTCCTACCTCCTCCTTTCAACCCCCTGGACACCCCTCCCTAATATATGTCTCTCCCAGCCTTAAATCCTGTTCCTTTAAGTAACCCACTGAGTCCAACTACTGCCTCCCATATGTACATAGCTGTGAGGGCCAGTCACTGGGGCACGGGCAACATGCCAGTGGCTGTCCCCCAAAGAAAAGTGACTCTCCCTTGCCTAGTAGCTCTCAACTACCTATAGCTCCTTGGCTAGAGGTGGAACTTCAGGAGCCCCTTCTCTCCACGCAGGAGACTTTTTGACTATCTTGATCCTGCATGGCAGTTGCTGTGAGTTAACATGTAGCTATGCCTTGCATTTCTCAGTGACCCCCCCCACCTCTGACTCTTATCTTCCTTCTAACCCCTTTCCATGGTGTTCCTTGAGCTCTGGGATGGGGTGAGTGCACATGCAACATAGATGGTGCCCCTACAACTGATGCCTCACAGTTGTATAGTCTAAGCCCTTTGAACAGTTGTGAGTCCCTGAACGAACCTCACACCCCTAAGAAGCTAAGATACTTCTATTTTTCTAAAAGAATCTTTTGGGGAAGAATGAATGAGCATCAGCTGCGTATTAATGGTTTGCGGGTAGTGAAATTTCAAGGACCAGAAATTGAAGACCTAAAGTGTAGGAAAGAGTTGATTCATGAAGCGAAGGCAGTTGGTATTGGAGAGTAAGGACGAGCATATAGGAGGGTCTTTGATGAGGATAGTGGGGAGGGGGACAGCTACACGTGTGTTATGGTTTAAATATTGAACCATTTTCTGAACATCTGGTCCTCAGGTGGTGGTACTGGTTTGGGAATTGAAAGAAACTAGGAGCTGGGGCCTAGTTGGAGCAAGTGGATCATGGGAAGGAGGGCACTGGTGGAGGGAGCAGGCACTTACTGGTCACATCTGGTCCCTGGCCCCTTCCCTTTCCTCTGCTTCTGGTTCATCCTGAGTTGACGAATCCTCTACTCCATATTTTCCTGCCAGCATGATATTTTGCCTCCCACAGGCCCAGAAATACGGAGCCAAGTGACCACAGGGTAAGCCTACCGAAACTGTGAGCTAAGTTAAGGCCTTTCTCCATCGCATAAACAGGCATTTTGTCATAGGTGATAAAAGCTGATATGCCAGGTTAGCCCAGAGATCAACAGGATCACTAAGAACCCAACCACCTATGCCAAGTGTTTCTGAGATTCTACATGTATGAACGAACACTCCTGCAGTCATCATTTTTCTGACAACAGGATTTTGTTGTGTTGATCAGCAGGGTTAAAAGAGTCACCAAAATTTGTGGAGTCATTCATTTTGGAAGCACCTGGAGGCCCCAGAGCTTCAGGAGGCACCCCGGACGTATAGGTGGGTGACTCTAGTCTTTGCTTCTCGGCTGCCTTTTCTGACCACTGTGCTGCCAGTCTGGGTAAGAAGGAGGCTGGTGTCATGATTCCTCCTTCTAGGAGGTGCGGATCTTTGCGAAGGAGTCAGTTCTTACCAGCATCTCAAGTTGATCATCTTTCTTCCTCTGTGGAGAACAGCTGGTACCCAAGGCCTTGCCTTGAAGTGGGAACTCATGCCCCTTCCTGGGTATGCTTTGCTCATTTCACAATGAGATTCTCAATTCAGCAACAGCTCTGGCCAATAGCTATTAATTATCACTTTTCTCTCTCTTCTCACAGCAATTATTAATTAAGCTGCCTAGAGACTCATAATGAGAAGTTAAAGGCTATGATAATATTATAGGAAGCAGTGTCCTTTGGACTCGATGATCCACATTCTGTTCCAAATGCAAAGTCAGGGTCATTTGTTTAGTTCTCAGGAACTGACAGAACTTCCTCCGGATAGAAGGTGCCTGCTAGGCTTGAGGTTTCAGAGCCATCGGCTTGTGTTCTACTGAGGAATTCGAGATTACTGTGTGGCCCTGGTTTTGTTTGTTTGTTTGTTTAGTTTTTCAAGGCAGAGTTGGTCTGTGTAACAGCCCTGGCTGTCCTGGAACTTGCTTTGTATACCAGACTGGCCTCAGACTCATAGAGATCCTCCCGCCTCCGGAGTGCTGGGAGTAAAGGTGTGTGCCACCATGCCTGACTGTATGGACTGTTTTGATATATTCCTTCACTTCTTTTGTTTCTCTTTTTCCCTTGTGTCCCACTCCATGGGGACCCAGGTTCAACCTCTCTTTATTCCTTCATTACCTATGGCTCACTCCTACAACCTTGGGTTAATTGCTCTTCTTCTGTGCTCCTATGGCAACCTTGTAAACACCTGTATTACAGAATTACTATTTCACAATCCTTTTTAAAAGCTTAGCAACTTCTTTTATCCCCTCTCCTCCTCCTGCTCCTCACACCTTCCCCCACCCCATTCCCCATATACTCGTCAGAGAGGATAAGGCTTGTTGACATGGGAGTCAACAAAGTCTACACATCACTTTGAGGCAGGACCAAGACCCTTCCCCCTATATCTAGGCTGAGCAGAGATCCCTCCAAAGAGAATGGGATCCAAAAAGCCAGTTCAAGCACTAGGGATAAATTCTGGTCTTACTGCCAGTGGCCCCACAGACAGCCCCAGCCATACACGTGTCACCCACAATCAGAAGGCCTAGTTTGGTCCTATTCAGGCCCCCCCAACACTGTCAGTACAGAGTCAGTGAGCTCCCACCAGCTCAGGTCAGATTTAGCTACTTCTTAAGGAGTTTTGCCAGGATGAACATTCTATTCTCTCTACCTATGTAATGACATACCTATGTATGACACCTAGCCCAGGATTTGTCTACCTCTTAGTGTTTAGTAGATATTGACTTTTTATAATTTGCAATAAAAAATCAGTGGCTAAGAGCTACAGGTTCCATTCTAAGGAAACTCTTGGGGCTGGGAGAGGAAGGACAAGGTGTTCCTTTGCTATGACCACACTATCTAACAACTTAGGGAGGAAAGGCCTGTTTTGGATCATGATTTCAGAGGGCTCGGCCCTTCATCGGGGGAAGACATGGGGAAACAGCTCCATTCACGCCATGGTGACCCAGGAAGCAATGATAGGGAGAAGCCGGGGATGGTAGTTCCCAGTGTGCTCCTTGACCTCCTTTGACTTACTTCTAGCTTTGCTCGTCTCACAAATCTAGAGCCTCTTAATTAGTGCCACCAGTTGGGCACCAAGTAGCCCAAACATGAGCTTGTGCAGGACATTGCAGATCCAAACCATAATGACAAATTTATAGGCAAGCAGCCGCAGGCAAAGGGCTCTGAGTCGGCCTCCCATGGAGGTCAAAGTCTTGCTTGTCTGGCTCCTCATTTCAAGCCAGCCGGCCTTACTGCATGCCATAGGTAACACTGGCTTAATCCCCCCTGTCATCTCTGGCTTCAGCCTAGATGTGAAATCTAATATTCCCCGTTGTCTTAGTTAAGTTTCTATTGCTGTCATAAACACCAATAGCAACTCGGGGAGGAAAGGGTTCATTTGGCTTGCAGGTGACAGTCCATGATCAAGGGAAACTGATGCAGGAGTTGAAGCAGAAGCCATGGAGGATTGCTGCTCATTGGCTTGCTCTTCATGGCTTGCTCAGCCAGCTTCCTTACCACACAGGGCACCACCCGCAGTGAGCTGGCCCTTTCCATGTCAATCATTAATTGAGAAAATGCCCCATAGACTTGTTTACAGGCCAATCTGGTGAGAGCATTTTCTCAGTTGATATTCCATCTTCCCAGAGATGGCAAAGCTTGCGTCAAGCTGACAAAAGCCAGCAGTCACACCTGCATATATTTAATCCCTTTGCTGCACATTCCAGATCTCTAGACCTTCTTCCAGGCTTTCTTTCCCTATAAAGTTATGGCTTTCTGGTTCTGACCCTCAACACTCTGCTTTGCACTGCACTCTGACATCCATGTCCAATTTCCTCTCTGGCACAAGGCACCTACTGACTTAGGTTATCTGGCTATTCCTATAATATGATTCCATGGGAGAGCCATGATAAGCCACAGCCGTACTCTCTGAAATTCTTCCCTTAACATAGAGCTGTCACTGTGGTCTTTGGAACATCTGTTGCCTTGATCTAAAATGAATAGGCTCATAAAGTGGGCAATGTTAGGTTTTCTAGCGTGTACAGTATATGGAAAAAATTTGGAAGAAACTTGGGGTCAAGAGAAAGGGAGTGTACTGGGTGGGTGGGTGAGAGGTAAGACAGATCTGGAGAAAGGCTGTACTGCAGGGTGAAGGTGCTAGAAGAGAAGTCCTGCTCATAGTGCAGAGGCAGGAGATGCTGGAGGACATCGGTTGGTATTGCTACCCAGTACCCACTTAACTGCTTCTGGTAAGACTCATCTGTGTCCTCTTCTGAAATGATTATTCTACCAACTTCCATCTAAAAAGCACAGACTTTGTAAGCTGCATCTGAGAAAGGCTTGGACAGGAATACATGCTACTTACTGCTGGACATTGCGGGACGGTTTAGAGAGACTCAAGACCCAGGCTTCCATTCAGACTTCTGGAGAAGATATTTACTCCCTTTCTATTGAACTTGTGGTCATGGAATTTAAACCCAGAGAAGGCCACTGCAATGGAAAGGCTTCTTGAGAGAGACTCTCACTTAAGTGAGAGTAGACCACTGGAGGTAAGTGGGGGCATGGGCTTCCAAAACTTGGGAGAAGAGATCATCTCACATCAGCACGTCACTAAAACACATCCTCTTTGCTAAACCTTTAGGGAAAACATCTCTCACTCATCAACTGTAACTTAAGCTTCCCAGAGCATTTTGCATATGTGGAATGCACAGCAAAACATGACTCGGGTACATGGTTTTAGTCAATAGCATCCTTAATAATAATACTAAGAATGTCAGTTAGGTGAAGCAAAAAGGGATTTCATTGAAGGATATCAGGGAAGTAGAATTCAGGAAAAGGCAGAGACTTAAGGAAGTCTGCTAAGCTATAAACTTAGCTCAAGTTGAACCAAAGGGACAATCCTCTCAGGCTGCAGTGACTTTTGGATGCACCACCTTATGACAGTCCGATGTTTGGCACTGTAAGACTGACGATCCATTCTTTTTTTTTAATTGATTTTTGTTGAGCTCTACACTTTTCTCTGCTCCCCTCCCTGCCTCTCCCCTCCCTTCAACCCTCTCCCAAGGTCCCCACGCTCCCAATTTACTTAGGAGATCTTGTCTTTTTCTACTTCCAATGTAGATTAGATATCTACGCATGCCTCTCTTAGGGTCCTCATTATTGTCTAGGTTCTCTGGGATTGTGTTTTGTAAGCTGGTTTTCTTTGCCTTATGTTTAAAAAACACCTATGAGTGAGTACATGTGATAATTGTCTGTCTGGGTCCCAGGCCCAGACAGATCCATTCTTTTGCTGTTACTTGCTCTACATTGAAAGCCTACCTGGTGCTGTGGATCTCATCTGGTCAGACACCAGAGATTTCTTCACAAGAGAAAAAGGATTGGACATCAACCAGCCTCCTACAGAGATGAAAGCTCAAAACAAAAGGGCCGCGGAGAAGATTGTGTGCAGTGACAGCTGCAGAGGCCCACTGCCATGCTAGCTAAGGCTAGTTTCTTTTTCTCTTCTTCCCGTTTCTGATCTGTGTGGCTCTACCAACTGGTAAGGCCCTCCGCTTCGGGAGACACGCTTTGACCAGGATCCCGATCCGTATCTAACTGGCCACAGTAAGGGGAGCAGTTTTCTTCTCTGCAGACCAAGGCATTCAACCGCTTTTGCACTCACCAAGCATCTCCACGCTCTACTCTGTCTGTCTGCTTTCCCTTTGCTGTAGGGTTTTACAGCTGCTCCCTGGGGTCTTCTGTTTTGAGGTCATAGTTAGTGTCTGCTACATCGTATTGCTAAGACTGACTAGGATCAATGCCAGCACATGGCAGGTGATCTTTGAGGCAACGTTTAGTTGCTAGCAGTCCAAAAATAGGAGCCCAGTTGCCCAAAGACCACAGGTAACCTGTATTCCTAGCACCTGGCTTCTACAAGTGTTCAAGCATCTTGACTTGATGGGTAAGTGGCACAGGGATGTTAAAGGTGGGTTCTCGCATCCTGTTACAGCTCTAAGGCTCATTCCTATTCGTGAGTTACCCATCCCATGCCTCAGCACCAGCTTTCTGTCAGTGATAATAGTGATTTCACCCGAGCTCTGTCTGATCTCAGAGAAGAGAGAGAGGTGTGTGCTGTGGAGTTGGAGACCTCTTTGGGAATGTGAGTGTGTCACATGGGTAGGCCTTCTAAAAAAACAATCATCGAGGGAGAGCCATCGTGAGTTTGGTGCTGATGGGGAAAGATACACACAATGTGAGCATGCCTTTGAGGATCTCAGCCTGCTTCTTAGACACTTTAAAATGAATCCTTAGCAAAGATTGAATTCTCCAGAAGCATTAACAGAAGAAAAGTTTCCTGTGTTTTGGAATGCATTTTTTAGTTCCCAGCCAATCTTTTTGAGAAAAGACCCCTAGCCTTTCTTTTCTAGAGTCAAGGACAAGCTTTGCCTAAATAGTACACTCTTATTTACTTCCTGGCACTGTCAAAATTTTCCAGAGCAGCTTTTTTTTTTTTTTAACCAGAGTTTCAGGACTTTGCCAAAGCCCTTTGCTTTCATAGATTGGCAATTATCATGTGTGTGTATGTGTTCATGATATTGTGTGTGTGTGTGTGTGTGTGTGTGTGTGTGTAGTGTGTGTAGTCAGAACATATTTATGTGTGAAGATCATTGTTATGGGAAAGATGTGGGCATCAGGAAGGGAGAGCAAGCTATACTGCTTTAGCCTTTCTCTCTTCACAGTGACCCTCCTGACATTCTACTTGTTTAAGAAATTAAGTAATTGATATTAGGTATTAATTAGGCCTTGAAATGACCAAGATCCTCTGTGTCTTTTTATCCTATGAGTACCGAAGGTCTGCAGGGGGCATAGCCAGGCAAGGGTGAAAGATCCTTTGCAAATCGTCTTCCCCTCAGCAAACTCAGCAGCATCTCCGGTTTCCATTGAGGGCTGCCCATTCATTAAAGACGTTAGTGTGGTTTTCTCCACGGTGCCTTGGCAGGGGAAAGGGATTCATTCTCCCCCAGTGCCTAGCTCAGTGCCGCAGGCTGAGGAGATACTCAGCCACACACAGCACTCATTACTGCGGCTTGTCCGCCCTGAGCAGGAGCCTCATCACTTGGCTTCTCTGCTCAGCACATTTTCCGTTCTGAGTGCTTCTCCCAAATGCACTCAATTGTTCCACAAGCCTGCAAAGGTCATACGGTCCATGGAGCAGGCATGTAATTTGCTGATCTCATGATTAGACATGCACACAAACCTCAGTGCTATTAAGATGAACTCTGCAGTTGGCCTCTGGATGGCTTCTCCCTAAACAAATCTGCTAGGCACGTGTGAGTGGAATTAGTGCTTAGATCATACTGGCCTGCCATGCACTGATGGGAACGCTTTGCTCTGTAGTACCCTTCCATGGTTGTGGGCAGCCTGGCTTCCGTGACCAGAGAACTCTGACTTGGTCCCAGTTACCTTCCATGTTCGAGAAGCCTCAGGTGAGAGGCACCTCACCCTTAAGTGTTGCTCTGTCTGGGTGCTACAACTTTTAGAAAGATTTCTTCTTTATGTCTTGTCTCCCTCCCCCTCCCCACACAACTCTGATTTTGTTCTTTTGTTGTCTTGGCAACTAGAATAATATTCTTCAGTGTCTCCGTTTGTAAATTCTTTGGAGGGTATTTTATCACAAATTAGGATGCCTTGCTTATTCCTCTGAATTCTCCTTGAGTTGTCCACGTGCTTTGTTTCCACAGCTGGGAGACAGAAATGGGAAAATGATGTAACCTGCCTGTAGGATACAAGTCAGCGGTGCTCAGTTAGCACAGGCCACTGCACTTCCGGCTTCCGGTTTTCTAGATCGACTAAACTAGATGCTTTTTATACAGTCTGAACTGTGACAATCCTAACCAGCATTAGGTGAGAACATGCTGTTATTTGCTTTGGGACATCCAAGACGCCTCTCCACTATGCACAGGCATTTTCCCATCATCACCCTCTCATTGACAATAAATACTGTTTGTTTTTCACTTGCTGAAATAGGTCATCTATTATACCTCAGTTCTTGTCTTCAAAGGCGGTAGAGAGTATTGCGAGCAAAAGCATGGGACCTGGCCAGCGCTGGCTCTGTCTCAAACCGCTGTTCCTCTGATGGGAATGGATGCCAGGGAGGCTCTTCTTTGCTCTTGATTTCTTGCGTTGGTCCTCACACTCCACTCCCCACACATCTCCCCAGCTCTTGCCATGTATCTACAGAGGATTCAGAAAGAACCCAGAAATCTCTAAGGAAATGGGTCCTCAGGAGGCTTCTGGAACGGTGGAGCACCGAAACCGACAGGCAGGCAGTCTTTCATAGCTGACAAGGGTCAGGATTGACTCTGGAGCTGTTGGATTCGCCTCGTGAGGTGGTCAGAGAGTCTTTGTTGAATATACATTTGAAAGCCAGAGCAAGAGTGTCAGCTCCACTCGGGCAACATTTCCTGAGTCACAGGTCAGCGGAGACGACATACATTAGACAGTGTTCCTCCGTCATGACGGCCTTTAAGAGGAAAAGCGAAATGCTAAATATGGGAGGCATCTTCCGCGACTTGGAATGGTAAGTACGTTCTTAGGATTTTAAGTTACAGTCTCATCATTGGTGACATCGCGCCAGCTAGTACACCGCTGAAGTGCTTCTGTGCTGGCAAGTAAATAGCTGTTGTCTCAAGCCTCCCATGTGATCAGCCACCATAGCATCCCCTCCATTTCTTCATAGGCACCTAGGATGTCCCACGATGTGGCATGGTGGGGAGCTTCTGGCTGCTGCCACGGCTCTGAGAGCTGTTTCTGTAGATGAGTTCTTAGGCTAGACCTCGTGCTAGGCATCACACATAATACTACCAGGTCAATGTAGATAATGGGGTTAGGTAATCCTGTACTGAGCTCCCACTCTTTGTCTGGGGTCCCCCTGCAAACTATGTCTTCCAGTCATGGTGCCTGGCACCCACAATTCTTCAATAAATATTTTCCCTGGAGTAAATGAGCTCATCTGATAATCTCAGGTTTCAGGTTTCAAACCAGGTCTTTTTCATTCCATCTTATAATTCCTAAAAGGGAGACCAGAACAGATACTGGTTTCAGGTGAGAGGCAAGAGAACAGACGTTGAATTGAAGAATATAATTCCAGGAAGGAAAACTCAGTTCATATGGTGCTTGAGACGGTCTGATGTCCTAGTCCCCGCTAGTATGACTGGTCTGTTACGGCCTATGGTTTAGATAGTGTGGTTTTAGGCTCCTCATGCATAGAGGTCAGAGATGTGTATATAAGTTAATTAGAACAAGAGGGATGGCTGTGGACTCAGTGGAAGGGTCCCTTTAAGTCACCATTAGAGATGAAAACACAGTTCTCTACAGCCACAGTGAATGGCTCTCCGTATAGGAAGTGGAAGGAAAAAGTCAATGTGAATGAGAAGAAAGTAGACACCAACTATCACATGATCTGTCTGCTCTCCCTTTAGCCCTATGTGGGCCAACGGGGAAGGGGACATCACTTTTACAGAGACACTAATGAGTTATAATTTAGGTAGTGACATAGGGGTATTTGGAGACCTTTGACATTTTTTTTTGAAAGCAAACCAGACAACCCTTTATTGGGAGCAGAGAGCAGCACAACACAATGACCGCAGACAGAGATGCCTGGTGGGCACCAAGCACAGCATCCTTCAAGACAGGCTGCCTACTAGCAAACTCACTGGGAAATGGATTCCTTGGGCAGCTTCCCATCCTCCTGGGGGTACGGGGAACTCACTAACTTCCCTGAAGGAACTGTGGGTCACTAGAGATACAGCCCCTCTGGGGTGCCTTCTTGTTTTTTATAAAGAACATTCTCTTTAGATTTTTTGAAGTCTTCATTTGTAACTTTCATTCTGCATTCCCGCAGGGCCATCAGGCCAGCTTCTGTACAGATTGCCTTAATGTCGGCCCCAGAGAGATCATCCTTCGCCATGATCAAGTCATCCAAGGTTACGTCATCAGCCAGTGTCATCCTGCTTGTGTGAATCTGAAAGATCCGCTTCTTGGTCTTCTCGTCAGGCAGGGGGAACTCAATCTTCCTGTCAATGCGGCCTGGTCTGATATGTGCTGGATCCAAAGTTTCTATTCGGTTTGTGGCCATGATAACTTTTACATCTCCCCTCGAATCAAGTCCATCCAGCTGGTTTAGCAGCTCCAACATTGTCCGCTGAATTTCTCTCTCACCTCCAGAGTTTGAATCATATCTTTTGGTCCCAATGGCATCAATTTCATCAATAAACACAATGGATGGTGCATGTTCTTCAGCAACTCGGAACAGCTCCCGCACGAGTTTGGGCCCGTCACCTAGGTACTTCTGAATAAGCTCTGAGCCAACCACTCTCAAGAAAGTGGCTGAAGTTTGGTTAGCTACTGCTTTGGCCAGTAACGTTTTACCTGTTCCTGGTGGACCATAGAGAATGACCCCCTAGAAATCAGGAGCAGATGAAACCGCTGGAAGAAAAGCAGGAGGAGGAAAGATCAAAAGTGGATGATCTCAGGGGTACTCCCATGTCTGTAGGAACCTTGGAAGAGATCATTGATGATAATCACGCCATTGTGTCCACATCTGTGGGCTCAGAACACTACGTCAGCATCCTGTCATTTGTGGACAACGATCTGCTGGAGCCAGGCTGTTCAGTCCTGCTCAACCACAAGGTACATGCTGTGATAGGGGTGCTAATGGATGACACAGATCCCCTGGTCACAGTGATGAAGGTGGAAAAGGCCCCCCAGGAGACCTATGCAGATATTGGGGGCTTGGACAACCAAATCCAGGAAATTAAGGAATCTGTGGAGCTTCCTCTTACCCATCCTGAGTATTATGAGGAGATGGGACCTTTGACATTTTAAACAATACTGCAACCATTGGAGAAATGTGCTAAGAACAGGAACTTGGGGCTGGGGGAAAGTTCCCTAGCTGAGAGCGTCTGCGGGGCTTGCTTTCATTATCTGAGTTGCACAGAGATAAGAAGCATAAGCCCAAGGCTGCATTTTAGTAATTACTACGAATAAAACCTATCAAAGGATAATAATGTCCACCATCTCATAAAACTGTCTATATAGATAAGCGTTGATAGCAGGAAAAGGATTTGTTAACTGATAAGAATCACAGTCTTTTGTTGTTGTTGTTTTGGGCTTTCTATATTTTTGTCTTGTTTAATCCTTGTAAGATAGAATTTCTTTGATTACGGCAAGGTGGATCTCAGCTCTCCACAGCCTCTGTGGCTTGCAATGTTCAAGGTGATAGAGAGCACTTTTCTCCTTAACTTTAGATTTGATATTTTGACTTCTGGCTCTTGGGATCTTAGGATACATAACTAGGCCTTTGGATTTGTCTGCATAGTCTGGTTTGCTCCTTTGCTCCCGGGGATTGTCGTGGAGAGTATACTCATGACAATCATCCGTCGTGTAAGAACAATAAGTGAAGAATATGCAGCAACCCACAGTCTGCAGTCAGACACTGCTGATCCCGGCTTGTCCCGGGGGCAGGGAGGGGGGCGCGTGGGATTACAAGATGACCTGTGAACAAGAGAATAATGCTTTTAGACCTGAAAATTTGAGATCACCTATGATCCAGCAAGAATTAACACACAATTCTAATTTCCAAGTTTGGAAAAAGTTCAAAGAAGCAGCTCAGATGACATCGCCAAGAGAACGCTGGAGAGGCTGGATCCGAAGCACAGCCTACCACATTTCAAAGCCTCTTTCCTGTTTGGAAAAGATGCCTACACAGAGACAAGCTTAAGTTGAAATAAAACGACCAGTGCGTTAGCAATGCATCCTTTAAGATTCACAGCTCATAGATAGAAGGAACGTTATGTTAGGGGATGCTTGTTGGAGACTCGTCTTTGCTTTGAGACTAGAGCTCTTTAACATCGATGTGGAGAGAGTTGATGGAAATATTTCAGACTGCTGTACGCTGCCATCTTCTTCTAGGCCCGTTAAGGATTGTGTCCCTCCTGGGATGCAATAGAGTGAGTGTTCAGCAAGTCCCTTTCCTGAATATTTAAAACACTGAAGACATAGATTCTACACAGGGAGTCTCATTTTTTTTCTTTTATTAATTGTTTTGAGAGTTATTTTCATTATCTTAAATATAAAACTTTTCTCTGGAGAGTTCCTGGCCCATTCTAGACACAAAGAACCCAATGGTGTTCTGTCCTTATGTGACAGTTGCGAGGGTGGCAGGCCAACTGTGAGCCATTGAATCAGAATAGTGGCATGAGACGAAACTCCCAGAAACTAAAACGGAAGAGTCCAAGTGAAGCAAGTCAGGAAGCTAAGGGTCATCTCCTGTTGTCAGACCAGTCCTCCAGGGAAGCCAGGACGAATGAAGGGGGAGAGAAGAGGTTTGGGTATGATGGGGAGGAAGAACTGTAGGCAGGGCCAGAGGCTACAGCAGGTTTGGGAACGTGTAGACTGGCTCTGCTGAGCGGGCAGTTTCTTGCATAGACAACTGGTCAGCTGCAGCATTCAGGTGGACACAGCCACGGGCATCTTCAGAGAGGCAGGCACATGCCCAGGATTGACCCTGATTTGAAGGGACGATGATGAAGGCTGAGGTTACTTCCTTGCTGAGCAGGTGCAGGGTAGCTTCTTTGTCTTCATCCTGAGAACAGATTGACTTGCAAGCCTCTTCCTAAGCTTCTATCCTTAGTTAAACTTTTAGCTAGAGATTACAAAACTCTTTACAGGCCCACCACAGTTATTTTGTACTTCCTGACTTGACTTGCTGTTTCTATAGGACTCTCTTTTCCTGAGGCTAACCAGAAAGATCCACTCCCTACTTCAACTGCTACATGCCAACAGTCTTCAGGAAGAAAGGTTGGCTGGACCTATGTTGACTTTAGAGGGAATTTTCCAACCTTTTGCGTTTTTGCCAGCTGCTCATGAGTTTCTCATCAGTCCAGCAGTGAGTTTTTTTTTTTTTTAACAACTTTGCTAACAAATGGGCGTGGTTTAGAACATAGTTTTGGTAGGTAAGAAGCCGAGCTCAGTAAACAGGGTCCTTTGTGTTCCATGTAACCTATATTGGTGGTGCGGAAAATACTGAGTGAACATGGATGCCCTCTGCCGTAAGCCTACAACAGATAGAGCTGGAAACGACTGTGCCATTAATCTGAAAGTTTTCCAAACCTGTTCAAGCTAACTATCTCTGGCAGCCAGCTTTACCTCTTGAAGCTTTGGCCTTCAATCCACAATTGCTGCTATCTTCTGAATTAACTGCAGACATTCCCAGAAACCTCTGATTTGCATAGAAGGAAAGAAGATATAACAGCCTCATTTAAAACAGCCAAGACAGCAACTTGACCAGCTAGGGCATGGTTTAAAGTCTTTGGGCATGGGTGAGCATCTCTGAAAGAAAGCTGGTTGTGTGACGTGTCAGTCCCAGGATCTCAACCTTGGAAACAGTGATTGATGCAGAAAGACACTCTGACATCAGTGCTGGGCCAAGTAAGACTTTGCAACCTGTCCTTAGGTTCTCACACCTGTCATAGTGCGTTTCTTCCTGACTCCTCCATCCTGGTCTAGGCATGTCTTCAGCTTTTATGGTGCCTCCTGGTGGTTGTGCTGTGTCTCTCTTTGGCCAAGTTGCTTTATTTGTGTGGATTTTGTTTTGTTCTGTTTTGGGGATGGCATCTTACAATATAGCCCAGGTTATCCTGGAGCTTGCCATGTAGACCAGGCAGACTTTAAATGTGCCCCCTTCCGGGGAGGGAGGAGGGGTGGGGGGGTAGTGGGAGGGGACCGGGAGAAGGGGAAGAAAGGAAAAAAAATTTATTTCTTTAATTATGTTCTTGAATGGAAAAAATAAAACAAAACAATGTATGGAGAAAAAAATAAAATCAAAATAATAATTTAAAAAAAATGAACTAAAATGATTTGAAGATTTGAAAAAAAAAAGAAAAAAAAGAAAATAGAAAACTCACTCTGGGACTGACTGATACTTTTAGTTTCTCTTACGGTTGTTTTTTAATTTCTTTTATTATTTTCAGAAACATCAAAGGAGGGCATTATGAATGAGCTGGTTCTAAGTGCATACAAAATAAAACGAACTGTGTTCGCAAGTGAATTTTTAGGGAATTTCTCCCATTTACTCTCTTTTGCCCATGTATAATTTTACATGCATAAGATTAAAATCAGATGCTTTGGAAAGGAACATACCTCTCATCTATAGATCATCAACCTTCTTTCTAATACCTACAATTTTATACTACCTTATATCTATTACCTATAATTTTTCATGCTCATAGATTCACAAATATATATTTATCCATTTATATATACACCTCTCTCTGTATAAAATTATATTGGATGATTTCTCCCATGACATTTTAATATGTTTTTCAATTGTAGATTTGAAAAAATTATTTAATAAAAATATTTCTTCACATCCTTTAAAAAAAAATGTGCCCCCTTCCTCCTACCTTCTAAGCTGAGGCTGAGACTACAGCTGCAACCCACCCTGCTTGGATTCCTATTTATTTTTATTTCCAATAAAACTTTTTATTCAAAAATTTAAAATCAGAAAACTCAGCACAATATCTTTTTTTTCTGAAGGAAAATAATAGCTATAAGGAAAAAGGATGCAGTGTTAATTTGAGTGTTAAACCCTAATATTACAGAAGTTTCAATAAACATAGCTAAGTTTAATTGAAAAAGCAAGGAGACTGAATTTTAGCATGTGTAAAGTATATTATTTTGAAAAATTGGAAGTCAATGTTAAATATTTTTGAGTGGCTGAGCTGTTTAAGCTGAATCTCATTTGAACAGACTTTGCACTTCCCTTAGTCCTGCTTAAACCTTCTCTTTTGTCCAAGCCCAGTAACATGAGTCTTTTCCTGTTGTTGTGATAAAACACCTAACAAAAGTAACCTTATAGAGAAAAAGTTTCTTTTGAGTAGCAGTTCACAGTGAAGTCCATCACAGTGGGAAGGTCCAGGCAGCAAACAGGATGGTCATCCTGCATCCACAGTCAAGAAATATAGGGCAAAGGATGCTGTTTTCGTTTGTGCTCAGTTTGCTTTTTCCATTTCAAACATCTCAGGCTCCTGTGCCAAGGGATAGTCTCACCCACACCCACAATTAACACTGGACTCCCTACATCAACGAATGTAATCAGGATACTCCCTCACATTCATGCCCAGAGGCCCATTTCCCAAGTGATTGGAGATCCCCTCAAATTGACAATTAGCCCTAACCTTCACACCCGGTGGCTCTCAACCTTGCTCCTACTGACCTTTTGAGTCCAAGAGCTCTTCACTGGGGCAGGGTGTTGTCACCACAGTGTATGCTTAGGTGCAGCCCTGATCCACTGTTCCGAGTTTATCTACCCCATGTACCCCGACGTTGGGGCAGCCAAAAACATTTCAAAGCTTAGCTGCAATTTGAGTTGAGACCACGTGTATATAGTGCTCCCTGAGTTTTGACATCATGGTGAGCAGTCTGCTTTACCTGTCTGTTTTGAACTCTGCCAACACACTCCTGATTAGCCGAGTGATGGGCTTCTGGTCGCCTCGGGTGACATTTTAAAACAAGCACCCCTGAAAACACGCACGTACAGTAAAGAACTTGTGGAGCTTTTCTTGAGGGATTATTCACACCTGGTATAGTATCATGGGAAACTTCTGAAAGTGTCTTAAGAAGTAAAACATTAGTTATCCCCAACAGCAATGGAGAGGGCGAGATGGCTGAACACATGTCATATAATCAGATTTGTAAAACTCTAACTCATCAATTGATGATGATAATATGCTCGGGTACTGCCCATGTTGTTAACCTCAGCAATCAAAATGAGGTAATTACACTAATTACCAGCCTCTCAAAACCCAGCTCAGTGTCCTTGTGCATGAGAGGTAAGTTGTACCACAGCCACTTCGTAAGGCTCCAACGCCCCATAAAGGCCTCAGAAACTCATTCTCGGGCCAGCAGTCACTGAGCCAGAGAAAGGAGAGTTAGAGGTGAGTCCACGGGCAGACTGATGGCTTTTCACGCAGGAGTGGCTGTACATGCTAAAAAGAGTTGCAAATGGCTGCCTGGGCCCGATGGTCTGGAACCAGAGATATGAGGAACACCGGAGCCCAGTGAGCTGTGATTGTACAAGTGTTGGGGATGACATACTTCGTCATCTACTACAGCTGGATGCCGAGAGAACGTGAGGGAAAGACTTGGGAAGTGCACCCTCGTTTGGAGACCTTTCTATTGATAAACTGAGGTAACAATTCAAGGACCTCCTGGGAGCCATATTTTTGGCCCAGGTATCTTGATCTAACGTAGCCTGGCTAAGTGAGTAAAATGTGGTGACCCTGAAGCTGGCCATGGCACAGAGAAGTTAGTTACTGAACTGGAAAAGGATATGCCATCAAATGCGAGAGTTCACAGATGTATGGTTGGGAACATGGAAAAGGGTAGAGAGCTTTGTTCTGCTTGAGAAAACAAGGAAGAAGAGATTTAAAAAGAGGATCGATCTTAAAAATCATGACACCCGAGAATTGTTTGGAAGAACTATACTTATCGTGGCCTTGAGTTTTTCCATTCTCTGACCTTATAAAAGATGGCCTGTTCTCCAAATCTGCTACTCTATAATAATTAAACTATTACAATAACATGCAGGACCCCAGTAGCCAAATGGTATGTCACATCTGAGATATTACTCATAAAGCATTTACTAGTGGATTATTACAGCAATAGAAAAAAACGACAACGTGCATCCGAGTAGCAAGTGGGTGAACAGAACGAAGTGTAGTAAAACAAAGGGCAGACATTTGGCAAAGCTACTGAAAGCCTGGGCAGGCTTATGTGGTATAAAAATAATCACAGATCTTGCAGACTAAACAACACGCTCACTCAACTAATTACTATCTTCCACTGAGTGACTCTCTGAAGATAAGTTGATGGGAGTAATCGACAGATGCCCACAAAAACTAAGTCATCACTCAAAACATTACTGAAATAGAAGGAACTTTAGGATTAAAAAAATTAAGATAAGTAATTCCAGGAAAACCAAACAAAATGTTCTTGGATTTGGCATCAATTAGCTCTCGTTGAGAGGGTTGCTCAAATAAAATGTGTGACTGAATTGCTGGCTTATGTTTGCGAATCTTCTTGTATCTAAGGGCTGCAGCATTGTGGTTACAAGATGACCAAAAGGGGCAGATGAAACCTGGGGTAGTCACTTATTGTCCTGTTTGAAGAGGCGGTCACTAAAGGAATCCAATGACAAGGTATTAGAAAGCACAGGTTCTGGCTGGCAAGCACACTAGTTTCCAAAGCCCCTGGCAACACATGGTGGCTTGGAAGGATGCTCCTTGCATTCACCATGTGAGCCAGACAAAAAAGCTGGTTTGTGACATCTGGAAACAGCTGGCTGTTTTCACTGAAAGACAATGAAGTTTCCAATCGTGTTAAATATAGCTTGCTAATGGACTTAGCATCTACAAATTATCGGCAGACACTGGGGCTGAGATTGCCTCATACTGTCGGGAAAATCAGGCCATGATTAATAGAGAGAAAGGTTGTTATAATTTGGACAGAAACATAACAAGCAGATCCTTAAATGAGTTAATGGCAGAACAGCTGATCAGAAATATTTGGGACAATGGCAGTAGTTATTCACATGTGATGGGGCCTGGGTCTCCTCCATCTATCACACTACCCTTGAGGGGTTTCTCTTTTGGGAAATGCTTGAAGCCCCTTGATCTATACCAGCATCCACAGACATCACGCAGAAACTCAAGTGAATGGACTCCCGTTTAACTGGACTCCTGATTGCAACTAATTCCACATAGTACTTTTCCCTCAATTTAACTTTAGGTGTCAGCAAACTATGCCCTTCAAAGCCACATCCTTGGGATTCTGTGTTTCACAAAGTCTCAGTTCTTCAATCTTTAAATCAGGAATGGCAACAATGCCAGCATCTTTGGGTTCTTGGAAGGTTTAGCTCAGATTAAACACAGAAGACACATGTAGAATGTCTTTTGGGGGCAGCTACAATTCAAAGTGGGTGTGTAGTTCATCATCGCACACTATGTTTTCCTAAAACATGCTACCCAGTGCACTCTGTTGGAACATAGAAAACCTCAATTGGTTTGTGGGCTGCCACCAAGGCTGGATGCAGAGATCTGGGCTGTAAATTATCGGAGTTGTTAGCTTTCATGGCCCCAGCTTTAGGCTGAGGAGTAAATGCCAAGACAAGCAAGCACTAGGTGACGATGTGGACAGGCAGTGGGGTGAGTGACTGGGGACATTAAATACAAGGCGGGACAGAGCTGAGTCTAGGAAGAAGGCTGGAGTTTGAGAACCTTGTGATGCTAGCGCCCCAGGCATGACACTGAAGTGATTCACCAGCCCAAAGAGCACGACCTGTAGCAGAAAATACAAATCTTGAGGTCTGCTTTGAGGAAGGCTCTGTACCTTTTGATGGTATTTTTTTTTAATAACAACATTTGCTATACAGAAGCAGTCATGTAGAGGACCCATACATTTTTGTTCTTGAGGGATCTCTGTGCTCATGTAATGGTTCTTCCTAGACTGTCAATGGAGCGGAGATTGTTGGTGCTCACTAACCCCATTTACTCTTCTTATTGAACATGTAGGTCACCTTACAGTGTCTTTGTTACCTGTATTCTAGGCAGAGGGCTGCGAAGGACAGTGGTATACAAGTGTCTAGTCCCAACTCATGAAATCCTCCTACCTGTATCTACTGAACCCCCTTCTCCTGTTCACTTCCTAGGATGACATTGACTTCCGTGATAGCACAAGAAGCTGCACATTGAAGATAATAGAGCCAGAGCATGGAAAGACCATGGCCATTCATTTATTCTTTGAAAGCCAGGCACCCGACCAGAAAAGCTACCCTGAAGTATTCTCTTGAATTTATTATTTCAAACTAAAGCAATTTTGGATATGTTCTTCACAGAAGCTAATCTTGTCTTTGACTATATGCCTATTTAGTAGTCTGCTAGGCAGTAGGCTATCCGTTGCGAGAATTCAGAGTTCCAGGACTGTCCCCATGGTGAGTCCGATGGAAACAGAATGATTAGCTTCAACAACCACACGTGCAACCTGTGGGCATACTATAAGCCCTCATACACACTCTTGACCTTGGCGATTGACATTTCTTAAGCAGATGACTTCTTCTAGGATTGTAACACTGCTCTGGCCCAAAGAAGAGAAAAATAAAAGGGACACAATTCTTAGCATTCATAATTCTCTCGAAGCTTAGACGTATGACTGATCACTTTCATATTTCATCTACATACTGCTTCTGAGGGGTCTCTGAGATGAGGAATTGCTGTATTATACAGCTCTCTACATACTAACATAGGGATTGAAAGCATGTCTACAAATCATGTGTGATCTAATGAGCCCATTATGTATTCCTTTTGGAGCTCCACACTACCGGCAAACCCTCTCTGAGCATCCTGGTTGTTTCTATTCAATGCATTTTTTTTCTTCCATTTGTGAAAGTTAACCAGGTTGCTGGAGAGGGATGTTTTCAGAGCCACAGGAAAGTCACATGACCCCAATTTGTTAAACCAGTTGAATCAACCTTTGGAAATTAAGAGATGGCATTGCAGGTCAAGGTTGCCTTCCCAACTCGGCTCATCTGTCTGGGTTGGGTGCTGATGGGACCTGTTGGTGTCCTGTGGAGCATCTCCCATCATGGTTATGAGTGATTTGGGTCATCAGGCCAGTTACAAACTGGCTGTTAATAAGGCTCCAAAGTCAGAATAGGTGATGGCATATGTCACCCAGTCACATAAAGAATGCAAATTTGATCTTTTATACTTATTAAAGGATCCGCCAATTTACAAATCCTCTAGGTCTTTGTTTCATTGCCAAGTAGGATGAACCACGATTACAGCTTTCATCTGGGAAAAGTACCTTCAAATTAAAGGCTGTGTTGCTAAAGCTCTGAGTGTTTCAGGGACACTCTTGGTCTATGTTAATTCTTCTTGTGGACTGAATCCATAAAGGTCAGATCTAAACACTACTTACTTTGGTTTAAGACCAGACCTCAGGACCAAGATTACTTCATAAGCCATATTGTGTGCGTGAGTAACTTTGCGCATTCTCCAGCTTCAAAAGCACAGTGCTGTAGCTATTGAGCAGAGTAAGAATCTTAAAGACGGCATTCAGCTAGTGCAGGTTATCAGTGACCACAATGATATTCCGTTCTGATGGCTGAGTCATGGTCAGGAAATTGAAATGTTTTCATGCCGAGGGCAAATGGTGGAAGCTTAGATACTAGTGTCACAGAAGAACTGGCCATTCAGATATAAAATAAAATAAAATGGAATAAAACATTAATATTATTTTCATTAACAATAAATTTACATTTTCAAGCTCCTTTATATTACAGGCATGCTAAATTCTATGTCTACCTATTAGTTATTCTATTACTTTATTTGAGCCACACACCAGTTCAGAGAGGTACGAGAAAGAGGAGTGTTCTTAACAAATGGAGCAACAAAATATAGCCTGTTTCTATATGTTGGAACTCTTTGGGAAGTGTGGAGGAAGTCAAAGGGGTCCATAGAGACCTCGAAGCCTCCAGGCAATTTCAGAGCCTTAAGAGACAATAGCTGTGCAGTGACAAGGATCCGTCTGTCTTACAGGCAGGCGAGAGAAGAAAATTCTGTGATGTGTCTTCATTGAAGGTCGTGAAGTTGAGTGCTGACAAACTCAAACATTTGGAAACTGACCTGTGCCCATGAATACAAGACTGAGCTTGGAAATAGAAAAAATATGACTGGCTATTTCCTCACAATTTTCTAGCCGAGTTCGGTTTAGAGAAGGCATCGAAGTGTTTACAATTAGCTAAACAAATGTTGGTGAGGATGAGCTAAGACTGATGGGTCGTAGTGAAGTGTGCCAAATCTCACAATAGCATGGGTGTGGAAAAAATTGGACCAGTAACAGTAGCTAATCAAGATTATGCTTAAAAATGAGATGTGTGTTACTTTTTCTTAGTGTCCAAAGCTAATTCTATATAGGACAGGTTTTATCTAGGTTGGTAAGTAATAGGGCATTAGATAAAATAGTAATTACAATAGTAAGAGGCATGAGGTATCTGTGTGGTGAAACCCCATTTGGACCAACATGGTGTAATATCTCACTTATTATTTAAATGATGAAAGCAGTTGTTATTATTGTGATTGAATAAACAGAAATGTCTCAAGAACATATTATACGCAGGAAGATAAGCAAGACAGGTCAGGCTGTGACAAATCTGAGAAATATAATTCATGGAAGCAAGTCAGTCTTCAATCTGACTACCAGGCTCACTGCCATGTCCCTCTTTGTCCTGGACACTGGTTGGAAACTATGTGATGTTGTCACTTAACCACAGAAAAGCATTGGTTGCCAGCCCTTCCAGCTCTGCTTCATGCGTTCATTCAGAGGACTATAATTCTAGACGCCTGACACAACTGGGAGATTGGGAAGCTCAGAAAGAGCTCAACAGAAGCTCAAGTTCACTTTGTTATAAAGTGATTCATGAGACCAGATCAATCTGAGCTACGGAAAAAATGAAATAATAATAGAACCTACAATTTATAGGAAGCCTTCACACTCCCAAGAGTATGAAATGTTTGCATGTGCTCAATTTGATTTAGGTTAACATTCTCTCCATTAGCTAATGCAAGGCAGGGGAAGAATCCCATTTCAGAGAGGAGGAGCCAGGCACAGAGAGGTGAAGCCACCACCCAGCATATGATGCTCAAAGCCGGCGTGTTCCGTTCTCCTGCTACTTTCCCATCAAGGCTGATGGTGCTGCGTCTGTTGAATGACCCTCACAGCATCCCAAATACTGTACATGGCCCCTCCGTGTCTGATTCTCAGACTATTATAATCTCTGCCAACTGGTAAGTTTTCATATAAAGATTTCTTCATTAGAGAACAGAAATTAAAGAATTTCTCTAGAAGACGAGGAAAACATTGCTGTCTAGTGGAAGGGAGTACGCCTTGGCTAATTGCTGTTCCGCCCCTTTAGAAATGTTGAGAAATCAGTAGCCAAGGCTTAGTTAAGGATTAAAAGAAATACAAGTAGAGCAATAAGCCCCCTGCTATGGCCGGGGGTGCGAGAGCAGTAAATCCAGGTGGTGGTTTTCACGTACACTGTATAATTTGGGTCCTGCCAGAGCTTAGATGAGGAATAGGTCTATATAACTATTGATCCACAGAGCTATCAGGGACATCATTTAAGTTGATGGCTTCTGTTGGTCCCTTAGGATGTGGAGTCAGCTTTAACCTGCAAGGAGAAAAAAAAATTAAAGGTAAATGAAAAGAAAAGGGAAAGTGTCCACACTCTCCCCTTTAATAGGAAACACTTCTAAATGACCTTGGGTTTCAGCCACTGTAGCACGACGTCGATTTATCCAGTTATTTACTTATCTAATTATATCGAGGAATGCCTATCACTTAAGATCCCATTAGGTGTTTACACGTGTGTCAGCCACGCCTGTTCCGTGACAGTGATTGTAGCCTGAGACAAAGAGAAACAGGCCACCCTGGTCACAATCAGTAACCCCCACAGGCTGTTGAGTGTCCCAGGGGTGGGGGGTTGGGAACGCAGACAGAGACTCCGAAAAGAGTTAATTTCCTGGCTCCTTTCCTGGAGCCCCTCCGTCACCGGAATGGCAGACATGGCTATGCGTCAGGCCTTCCTTTGATCTGAACCTGCAGATCCTGAAGTCACTGGGCATATTTCTAAACCTTAACTGTCTCCATATTAAACGTCTTGGCCTCTTCTTCTGCTTTCCCTCTGAACTCTTGTGCTGGGCCCCTCTGAATATTCCACTTCTCCACTCACCTGTCCTTTGCCTGTTTTTTTTTTTTTTGTTTTGTTTTGGTTTGGTTTTTTGCGACAGGGTTTCTCTGTGTAGCTTTGGAGTCTTGGAATTTGCTGTGTAGACCAGGCTGGCCTTGAACTCACGGAGATCCACCTGCCTCTGCCTCCCAAGTGCTGGGATTAAAGGTGTGCACTATCATTGCCCGGCCCTGGTTTCTAAATGTATGACTGCACAGTGGCTTTTCTGTTGGTGGCTTTGCTTCAAGCATCACTCTAGCCTACGTGTCTGGGGCTACCTCTAACTGGGACCCTTTGAACTTCTTTGACCACAGTCTCACAGTGTCTTAGAGATGAGCTACCAACTTTGAAGGGAATTACTTTAAGTCATTTGGGTTAGAGAGGTAGATTCTGGAGAAACAGCTTCAATAGGAACACAAAACTTTAAAAAGATCCTTAGAATGGCTCGGATGAGCCACTAAAGAACTGTGTGTTTTGTTTCTGAGAGGAGGGGAAAATGATTTGGGTAGAGATGGTTAGAGGAAGGAAACAGATCAACATTCTGTGGGATTAAGAACCAGTGAAAATTCCGCACTGGAATGGGGCAGAGCAGTTCTTAATGGGAACGTCTAATTTTGGATTTTAAATTGTGCTCATTTTATGCTCGGCCAACTCCTTCCAGTTTAGACTGCCCTCCAGTTATCCTTCTTAGAGCTCCTTTGGTAAATAGTCCACTGGATCCTAGCTGAGGTCCAGGGACCACAGAGAGTGCTTTTGGTATGCTTTCCCCTGACTTCATACCTTACTAAAGGGTTAGAGATACACATACCTAAAAGGCTAAAAGGATAAAATACCTACACAAATTCATGGCTAGCACTGTTCATTTCTTCCATCAATTCAGATAATTTGTAATCAATCCATGGTCATTATTCACTTTGGGTGGGAAATAAGATGCTGTATATTATGCCTGTTGACATGCATACCCCTGGATGGCTCACAGTCCTTGAAGGGCACAACAGTCTCTTATAAAATTTATTATTCCTCCAATATGTACCTGCAATGAATATTTGGGGCCATTTCATGCAGACAATTTATGAATTGAAATAAAAATGTTTTATACCATACATCATCTAAAAAGGGAAAACTCTGTTCTCATCAGTGCTCTGACCCCATGTTCTTTTGGTCTTTCATCTAATTCTGTGACTTCAGGCCTCAGAGTCTTGGCTGGGCTTAGCAGTTTTCAGCGCACACATATTCAGTGACCTCTCCAAACATAAAGATTGGCTCATCTTATCTCATCTTGTCCGAATGTCTCGTGGATGCTCATATTGTTAGCATCATACAAATGTTTCCATCAAACACGCCTAGCTATATGCCCATTAGTGGTTTTCTTCTTAGTCAGATTATGTATCAGCATCCTCTGATACATAATCAAAAACTCTACCCATCTCTGTCGCCTGCCTTCACCTACTTTGACCTCTTACCCTAGCTCCTTGGCTTCAATATTTTTTCCTTATCCCAATATTCAGCCTGTGTTTGAGAGATCCCTCTCAAACACGACCAATTAGTCCATTTATCCAACCTTAACATTACTGAACACCTTCTTTGTACAAAGCGCCAAATATGCAATGATAGATAAAGCAGACTAGTTCATCAACTAGGTTATCCAAGAAAACCTCCAAGCACATGAGTAGAAAATGATGAGACACTCATCATAACGACATGCAGGTCACCAGGGAACTGGTGTGTAGTTATACAATATGTGCAATCAGGCACACAGACAAAAATGTACATATTGGAATTTATTTACGTCAACTCACCATGCACCACATTCTCATTTATCAGTGAGGGAAGCGATAGCCAGTATAGTTTCTGCCCAGCTTTGCTCGGCTTTCTCCCATCCTAGTCCAGATCATGTGGCCATTGCTTCTACTTCTGTGCTGTAGGCTAAACATCTGGTTTGCTTCTGAAGGCGACTCCCAGGAACCTTATTGGGACACACCATGATGGCCTGTCCTGGGTTAAATTCCTGGCAGCTGTCTCCTGACTCAACTTTTTCTTCTGATAGGGAAATAAAAAGGCCTAACTGTATACCTAAGATTTTCTCATTTGTCTTTTGTTGTGGCAATAAAACAGTGCTCATCGTCATTCACCTTGGGTCTATGAAGATGAAATGACTTGAAATTGTGGCAGGCTACAAAATTGGAAGGCTTTAGAATGCATGGGAAGAAGATGAAAGTAGAAACATGGATGGAAAACTAACTTGTTTTTCTGAGATATCAGGAGAAGAAAAGAAAACCAGTGCTGCTTCCGAGAGGGGAGGTAACAACGGGCAAACAGACCTCAGGGCAGAGTGGACGTGAATTTTGCATATTCTTCTTTGGGTAAAAATAGCGTCAGAGGGAAAGACAACATAGTGTCTGATAATCATGACATCACTAATGTAATAGGCATTTAGAAAGACTTCAGTAGATTCCACCTCCTTAAAATTGTAGTAGGTCAGAGCTTAAGAGAGTTAGCAAAGCCCGACGTGACAGTCATTGTGGTTCCTGTTTGACAGTAAAAAAGAGCGATTTCTGCCACTTCTGAAAGACCACCTTCACTAGCTCATGTATAGCATAATCAGCACCATGCCGATTCACCCTAGGTAAGGTGCCACCCTTGACAGGGAAGCTACAACTGGACTGAATTTGGTGGCACCTGTTTGACATCCTCTGGGAAATATCTGGGCTTTGGAAGGGCCAGACTCATGAGTTAAATGAAAACATAATAGGATGGACCACCTCTGAAACCTAGGTCATGATGCGGTCTTAATTTTTTTCCGTCACAAATTCTTTTTTTGTTTCTTTAGGCTCTCTCATATTCTATGCAAATTCTTTTTTATTTTATTTATTCTCTTATATATTACATCACTCTTTCCTCTCCTCCTAGTGCCTCCCCTCCACCTCACCTCTCCCCCAGACCCTTTCTCTTTAGAAATGGCAGGCCTCCCAGGAATACCAACCAAACATGGTATATCAAGTAGCAACAAGACTAGACACGTCCCCTCATATTAAGGCGATCTAGTAGGAGGAAATGGGTCCCAAAAGCAGGAAAAAGAGTCAGCGACAGAACCTCCACTTCACGATTTTTTAAAAAAGTATTGTATTCTTTGAGATAAGGTCTCATGTACCCTATGCTGGGCTCAAACTTGTTAGGTAAGTGAAACTGACCTTAAATTCTTGATTTCCCTGCTTTTACCTCCAGAGTGCTGGGATTACAGGCATGTGTCACCGCACCCAGCTTATATTTAGATCTTTAAAGGCGGCATTAATCTTTGTCATTTTCTCTATGGTAAGATAGTGTATTTTATTTACAAAATCCTTCTAGGAAGGTACAGTGTCTGAGGCTTCTGCTTGAGCCTTACCACCACAGTGGCTTTTACTACAAAGGCCATAAGAATTTCACCAGCGAGTAGCTGTTATCTTGTATAATTGCACCCATGATGGTTCATTTGAGGGTAGACAGATAGGTGGACCACTCGCATGTCTGTACCCATTGTAAACAAGATGGGATTTAGTGTACTGTTTATTAGTGGATCCCTTTAGGTTACTAATCTTTTTAAAATGCTTTTTATCTATTCTTTGAAAATATACGCACACAATGTATTTTGATAAAATCCAGCCTTTCCACCCTCCTTTCAAATCCGTCAAGACTCACCATTCCTCCCTCCCAACTTCATGTCCTCTTCTGTAACCCACCAAGTCAGATTAGAGCACTCATATGTGTATGGTTCCAGGGCTATCCATTGGAGTATGGGTCATCTACCTCGGTCCACATTCCTAAAGAATATTAATTCTTCCCCCTGCCCCCCCGCAGCTATCAATTGCCAATAGCTTCTCATCTAGGGGTGGAGCTTACAAATCCCTTCCCCATCCATGCTCCTCTTTTTAAAATATACAATATTTTTAATTTATTCTTTGAGAATTTCACACACATACATATCCGCATTTCAAGCAAACTCACCTATCACCCCCTCTCTCCAACTCTTCCCAGATCCCCCCACCTCTCTCCATGTCCCCTCCCAACTTCACATTTTCTATGTTTTTTAAATTGCATAATCTACAGAGTCTAATGAATGCTGTCTACGTATATAGGTATGAGGTTGTTCTCTGGAGCATGGTCAACACACGTCTCCTGTGAAAAGTGACTCTCCTTCCTCCAGCAGCCGCCATCAATAACACCTTAGCTAGGAGGAAGGATACCTGTGCCCCTCCTCCATCAATACGGGGATGTTGGTTGGCTTAATTTTGTTCAGGCCTTTACAGTCAAAGGTCCTGTCCTGTCCAGAAGATGTTTAACCATGGTCTTTCCTGACCTCTATCTCTATCAGTGTCCCTCCTCCTTTTGGTGATGTTTCTTGCGCCCCCAGGGAGAACAGATGGTATAGATGTCCCATTTATTGACAGGCACTCCACAGACATTTGTTCTTTGCACTTTGACCAGTTGTGAGTTAACTTCTGGCCCCTGTTCAAAGATGCTACTCTAACGAGGACTGAGAGCTACACTAATCTTCAGATAGAGAGCTGGAAAGGCAATTTGATGCTAAGTCAGTCCAGCAAAATAGTAGTAGGTTCAATACTCCCACCCCAAGATGTATGAGCATCCTTGACACAACTTCTTGGCCCAGATTTATAGTAAAGCACAAATTTCCTCCTGTGGAATGGCCTTAAAGCCAATCAAAAGGCAATTGCCTATCCCCATAATATCCATGCCATTATTGCACCCACAAGCATATCTCACCAGACCTATTGTTATTGTAGCTTTCAGGATTCGTGTGAGAGTAAGACTGTTGATTACTTCTTCTCTAGAAGTCTTCATAGCACCTTCCAGTAGTCTGAGAGCCAGTGAGCAGGAAAAATGCTTCCAGGTCAGACAGTACCACCTTGACTTCTCCAAGTCCTGTGCAAAGCATGTGTTGTCTTCAGCAGTGGGGTCCTACCAACAAGTTCTGGTGGGCACCTGAGAGCAGTTTCAATAGCTGTCATTGTCTTAGCCCCCCCCCCCCCCGCAACCTGCAATTCGAAGAGGGGAGATATACCACACTGGACTTTTGATTTGGCAACTTAGGATTTCAGGTATTATGACCAAAAGCAACTTGGGAGGAAAGGGCTTTTTTTTTCATCTTAAGCCTGTAGTCCATCATCCCCAGAAGTAAGGGCGGGACAGGAGGTGGGAACTGATGCAGAGGCCATGGAGGAGTGCTTGCTGCTTGGATCCTCCTGGCTTGCTCAGTTCACTTTCTTACTCACCCCAGAACCACCTGCCCAGGGAAAGCATCTCCTACAGTGGGCTGGACCCTTCTATACCAACCATCAATCAAGAAAATGACCCACAGGTCAATTTGGTGGGGATATTTTCTCAACTGAGGATTCCTCTTCCCAATGACTCTAGATTGTGTTAGGTTGACAAAACACTAGCCAACACAGCAACCTATGACTCCTGGAGAATATTCTTTCTCATGTTGGATAACTCCTGATCATCCACCCATGATTTAGGTTAGGACAAAACCTTCCTTGGTTGGTTGCCTGTCTATGGTGCCCCTTGCTTTCCAGGCTCTGTTAACTATATATCTCTTCACGAGTTGGGCATACCTTGTTGCCTAATTTTGTAATTAATTCCAGTCATTGCACTTACAATAGAATGTATGTTTGTGTTTTCCCTGAAATTCACACATTGAAATTCAACGAGATGGGACTAGGAGGTTCAGTTTTTAGGAGTTAAGTGTGTCATGAATTTGGATCTCCCAGGACTGAAGTTAGTGCTTTAACATGTGTCTTTGAGATGAAACCTGTCTATGAACTAGATATCTAAACTAAACAGTGGGTCCTTGCCAGACACAGTCTCTTTTGGCACCCTGGTCTTAAACTCTAACCTCTACAATGCTATAAACTAAGTATTTGTTGTTTGACTCACCCAGTCAATGCAATTTTTGCAATGACAGCCCAATCAGGCTGATTGTGTCTTCCTTGCCTATTGTCACCACCAGAGCAGTAAGACACTGGTCACTGCAGTAGCATCTTCTTCCCTGAAGCTTGGTTTATGCAGCTCCTCATCAGTACCTCCCTTATCATCAGTACCTGTCATATGGCCTTGGAAATGGACGCCCTCTTGAACCTGTACACAGTAGGACATTGCCATCAAAAGTGCTTGCCTTGTGTAGCAGATGCATGTTAGCACACAGATTCCATGGCCTTTAAACATCTTCATCTTACCATCTGTTGAGGCTACTTGGGCATTTCTCATTACCTCATCTCTCCCAAGGGCAATCCTAGCTGGATGTTAGAACTGCTATTTGGATCAGGACTTGAAGTCCTATATCACACGACAGTGTTCCCAGATCGAGGCTCCTTTACTTGACACAATTCTGGTACCTTAAGGTCGAGTCCCACATACAACTTGCCATTTTCCATCATGACAACTTAGTTTGCTTTGCGAAGCATCCTGGAATATAGCTTTATCCTTTTTCATTTTTCTGGTTCAACTCTTTAGCAATCTGTGGTGTTGTGACTTGATTATGTTGACCCCAGATGACTGTAAGTTGCTCTCTCTTAACCAGTGGACTGATGTAGAATTTCAGAGAAATCGAATGTTGCCGTGAGAGATAAAGAGGCTTCTTCATCAGCTTCAAGCAAGGGAATGATCTAGAGAAATAGGCAGCAGTGAGCTACTGTAGACCATAAGTTCAGGTAGATCTGGAGTAAAGGACGAACCAAAATAAGCATAGTTGTGGTAGTCCTGCTCAGAATCTAGACTCTTCCCTTGTACCAAGAGGATTCATTGATGACTTTAGTTGGAGGGGCAAAATGATGAAATTTTTGTTTCCCTGAACTGCCTGCTACAAGGAGATGTGATTATCATGGGGTAGGTGAGAGGAGAGTCCGGATGGGCACTCTGGGAGCTGCTCTTGGGGTTCAGGAAGAGCTCTTGGTGGTTTGAACTGGGGTGGTGAGAGTGAAGACAGAAGAAAGGGATGGATTGGGGGGGGGTTGAACACCAGGGAGGAGAACGCCATCCAAATCAATGATGACACTGGGTATCATCACCAAGAAGAGCAGCAGATTTGGGGAGAGAGAAGAGGTCAATAAGGTGAGCAACAGTTGTCCAGTACAAAAGGTGGATAGGAGAACATGCAGAATGACCAAACAGGTAAGAATACCTATTTATTCATCTTTTTAATGAGCCAGTTGGCTTTCATGGTCCTCCTTCAGCTTGGAAATCCCCTGGTAGGAGGTGGAGGGTTGATGTTCAAACATCTAAGACTTGAATTTTTGAAAGGACTCTGCAAAAATAAGTAATTTTGTTTTGAAGTCAGTGGAATTAATCCAGCACCAACTTGCTTCTGTGGCTACAGAAATGAAAGGAGGGAAATAAAACATAGGGAGGACCTGGTGATGCTGTGCACATAAATTCCCAGGGAAGAAAATGAGCCTAGTGATTCAGTTGGGAAGGGCATGCCCAAGGGGTCACAAAGTAAACGTCTCTTCTGAAATACCTGGACACCGTTTGACCAGGCTTACTGGAGTACAAGGAAGGAGTAAAAAGAAAGAAAACAGGAAACGGCTGCATCACATCCTCTGATGATATACAGAGATGCAGACACGTGGTGCTGAGAAAGATGGGCGAGGAACCCTGGAGGCACAGGAAAGAGTGGGGTGCCGGGTGCAGGGAACAGTTGCTGAGGTGCTAAATACCCAGTGTGCACTGCTCAGAGAGGCATTGTCTTTTGTTGTCATTGTTCTGTGGTGTTGACTGCAAATGCACACCCCACTTCTGGGCTTCAGAGTATCAAAGGTGGTGACAGAGCTGGGGATGCATCTGCCTGTATACAGTTCTCTGTCTATGGGAGAAATGATTGCTACGTAAGCTGTTTTGGCCAAAGAAGAAAATGATCCCTTTTGATTGGGAACCCTTGCTTATTTTCCCTGACTTAAAATCTCAAAGGGATGGCTCCGACAGTGCCGGGTGTGTTTACCTCCCACTGTCTCCAGAGGGAACTGGATACCATGAGTGGGGAATCTGGGCAATGGATTCCAGGTCATTTAGGGCAGTGGTATTCAGGCTTCATTGTGCATCTTACTTGATCCACGGGGAACGACTGGGCATGTCAGTTGTTCTAAAGTCTCAGTTTGAAGATTGTTTCATTGCTGCAGGTGTCTTGGACAAATCAATGGGGCTTTAATGTTCTGTAGACAGGAACAAATGTAATTTGAAGGGGATTTTCACAGGAAGCTATGGGTCGGGGTAGATGCCATCATTCTGTGAGGTTGTATGGGTTGGCATCCATGCATGAGTGGCAGGGGTGGGCTAGGATGGGTGTTAGAGTGATTTCTCCACGTACCACTGAAAGGCAGGCGCACATTCGTGCCTGTGTTTTTGCCGTTAACACAGTGTTTGCCACTCAACATCCTAAGTTGAACACAAAATTCCCAGATGCTGCCCTGAAAACTTCAGATGATCACCCATATACGCGCTTCCTTATCACCACCATCCTCAGGCTCCTGACTAAGCCCAGTTTCCCCTTGGAAGTGTTGTGGCTGCTGTGTGGTACTGTTCCCAGAGAGAAAAGCTGTTCTTATCTTCCAGGGTCCAGTTCATGCCTCTTCACGCCTCTTATTCTCACGATGTCCCTGACCCTCGGCTTGTTTTGTTCTTGTTGTTGTGTGGTTGTTGTTATTTGCTTTGTTTTGAAAATAGTGGTGTCATGTCATCATTACTTTTCAGAGGATGCATTCCCCTCCCCGCAAACTTCCGAGCCTCCGGAAGGGAATACCATGATTGTCCTTCCTGTCTTTCATCCTCTCCCTAGTTTCGGATGTGCAAGCCCGGGAGGTTGGTATCTGCAGTGATTCATTCATCCCTCATCCTTCTTCCTCCCACCACCTGGATCCCCAAGTCAGACCTCAGGGCTGTAACAAGTTCCCTGGAGGAGTGGTCCCTTGCCTCTGAGGTGGCTCAGAACATTCCTACATGTGGCAGGCACATGGTTACATAGTCTGCCTTTGCGTGGGATTGAATGTTGATTGACAAGGCACCGATGGCAACTAATTTTATATTCCCAGAGCTCGGCTCCGCTCGGCTCCTCACAGGTGGCAGAGGCTGGATCGAAGGCCTGGAGAAACTGGGAGCGGCTGGGCGACTTTTCATATTTCATGCTGCTCTGATGTATGTGAGAGTCTGGGAGGGAAGGACTGTGGGTGGTACAGCCTCTGGGGTGTAAGCGACACTCTGAGAGCATTCCCATCCTCCTCTGTGGGGGCTCCCTGATGTTACAGGAACAGAGGGCTGCATAGAAAGTGCCGAAGCTTTCAAGTCTATCTGATGCATTTGGGGACTTGAGCAAGGGGGCACTTTTCCAAACTGGTAGAAAGACCCCCAACATGGAAGTAAGGAAAAACCCTGGAAATATCTAAGGGCATATTAAAATAAACAGGCCCAACAGAAATTTTCACATAGCCACACAGGCATAATCCTTGTGCCTGGAAATCTCTACGAATAGTGGATAGACTCAAGAGAGAGACTTGGAGGCGTATGCTGAGGGAGGCAAAGGGTTTTTGTATAGTTCTATGTATTATAAATCCCTCCATATATATCATTGTCAAGCAGACCTAAGGTATATTAGATGTCATTTTATTTTGACACAGGATCTCACTGTATAGCTCTGCCTGTTCTGGAATTCTCCGTATAGATCGGGCTGGCCTTGAACTCACAAAGATCTGCCTGTTTGCCGCTTGAGTGCTGTGATTAAAGGACTGTGGCACTGTGCCTGGCTCTAGATGCCAATTATCTTATATTCTACCAGAAAAGGGCCTTTATCTAGTTCCCTTTGACTCAGAAACACTAAGTGGCAAGCCAAGTATATCTTTGGAGTCTCTGCTGTAGGCTAGCAGATGTCATTTGTTCCCCTGCTGTAGTTAGGTGTGAGTTTGTCCTTCTCGGTTGCCTTCTATGCTCTTCCATGGATGTGCAAATCCATGTAAAAGATCACGTATGCATTTCCAACAACTCTATTATGCTGAAAAGCATTTTGGGGGTGCCCCACGTTACTCTTCTCCCAGTCACTATGAGCCCCCATGCTCTATAATTACTGTCCAGGCTGTACTATGGTACCTGGTCAGTGTGTGTATCTTGGGGAAAACTTTCTGTAGTATCTTGTGTCTTCTTTCCCACCGAAAACCTATCTGCCCCTGTCTCCTTTCCTTAGGCCCTTGCTGATAGCTAGATGGTTAACCCAGTACTGAATGGTGACCAGCTCATAACAGCTTAGGCTATTCTTCCCAGGGAAAAAAATAGGGTTAATTGTGACAGTGTTGAAGCTCTTTAATTGTAAAAGTTATAGTTGACCTGAGGGTGTTACCACAGTTTCTGAATTAGGTAATATACACAGAGGCCTGTTCTCAGGCTGGTGGAAAGACTGGCGGAAAGGTCTTGAGTGGGTCCTGCAAACACCAAGCCCTTCCCCTGTGAGCGCACTCCATATGCTGTGATTTGATCGGAACACGTTTGCTTATGAACCTTAAACATCCCCAAGAGGCTTCCAAACAGAACTCCCATCCCAACTAGCTTTGGTTGACACAGGATGTATTTTCTCAGTCTGGACCAGAGTCAACTCCCTTTCATCAGAGACCCCTGGATCCACTCTATTAGAGGAGGAAGAAGAGTAAGGAAGTACTCAGAGGTATTTGTCAAAGGGCACTGTGTGGGGGGGGGTGTTGGAGGATGACACATGCTTGTACTATGTGGACTTCTATGGGCAACACAGAGAACAAGAGAAGGTCACTAGTTAAGGGAGGGATAAAGGGCAGAGTCGGGGTTCTGTCTGTGGCAGTGTTGGAGAATGGAAGGGAGTGGTCCTTTGTCACTCGGGAGAAGCCATGAAGGGCGAGAACTATTCTTGTAGAAAGTGTGTTCACCTGTCACCCTTTCTCACTGGAGATATGGGCCTTGGAGCAGAAGGACGGAAGAGTTCCTGTGTAAATTCGCATGCACCGGAGTTTCGTGTGCATGGGTTCTCTGCTGTAGGGAAAGACCAGCTGTGCTATGCTGAGGAGCCACAGCATCTCGGTTCCTAGGCGACCAAAACCTGGTGTGAGGGGGCTGCCTTCTCAGTACAAAATTACCATATGCGGTTTGAAGGATGGTCTTGCTCTTTCTGCTCACATACTCTACCTGTGTCAGTCAGCTTTCCATCAGTGATAAGATACTTAGCATACTCAAGTAAAAGAAGAAAAAAATCATTTAGACTTAGTTTCAATCCGTAGCTGCCTGACTTTGCATGGGTGTGTGTTGAGGACTCTGTCTGGGTGTGTGTTGAGGACTCTGTCTGGGTATGTGTTGAGGACTCTGTCTGGGTGTGTGTTGAAGGAAGAATGATGGCAGGGGAGGCTACTCACTTCATGGCAGCCAGGAAACAGGAAGAAAGAAAGAAAGAAAGAAAGGAAGGAAGGAAGGAAAGAAAGAAAGAAAGAAAGAAAGAAAGAAAGAAAGAAAGAAAGAAAGAAAGAAGGAAAGCAGAGACCAGAGAAAATGTCCTCAAGTGCATGACTCAGTGACCTAATTTCTTCCAGTAGACTCCAATGGTTGGGCATTAACCGTTTATACATGCCTTTAGAGGACACTCAAGATCCAAGCTGTAACAGTACCCAGTGAGGACTAGAGGCCTGGGGTGCTCTATAAATTGTCCAGCAGAGATTTATGGTTTACTTAGTGCCACACAGTCAGCCCGCAGAATCTGTGTGCTGAACTAAATGCGCTGTTTCTAGGTCACTGTGACCAGGGTCACAGTGAGCTTACCGCCCAGAGAGTCACAGAGGAGGAAAAGCGTCTCTGGATTTCTCCAGTGGCTGCTCCACGACCGTCTGTGGCGGACTGTTTTCTTCTAAGCTTTGGGAGCAGCGCCATGGCCTCCTGTTTCCATGACAGGAATAGTACAGCCACCCTTATAAAGGTGATGGCTGATGGCTGTGGTTCATGCTGGATAGCCACCTAGTGTTTGGATCATAAAGCAGGGAAGGACTCTCCAGTTTAAGAGGGACATGTGGTTATGTCCCATGGTTACAGGCAATGTCAGTGCATCAAGTCAGGATTCAGGACTCTTGTCCTTCCAAAGAACTTCAAGCTCTTGAATGCTTAAGGCATCACCCGCCACTTCGCTTTCTCCACAAAGACCTCTCAGACTTCCTTCTCCCAGGCCATAGTCTCCCTGCTTTTGCACTCCCAACCTTTCTGTGTGCGTTGTATATAACTTCAGTGTGGAATGCTTTAATTTTAGTTAATGTTAACAAAGTATGAGTTCTGTCGGCCACACATGAACCCGTATTTCTTTCTTTCCTTTCCTGGGCTCTTGCTGTACACAGAATGATATGTGGGGAATACTTTTGCACTCAGCTGAATTGTTATGTCATCCCATTCATTACATAGCCTGGGAAGCGATTCTAGACTTTAGAGGGGAACAAAACACCAAGCTGGGATTATTGTAATACCCCACTGCTAATCTTCGCTGAAAGATAGAAATTTGTGTTTTATGCAATGATGTGGATGAGTTATTAATAATAATTACATTTATTAGCCCATTTTACTGATAGAGAGAGGAAGGCATCCTGCCTCTGGTAGATGGTGTGAGGTAGTCCAGGCCTTTAGCCTTAGCCTGGTACTGGCTCTTCTGTAATTTCTTTAGAGGCTGAGTTGGGACAACCTGAGGAGTGACACAGGTGGCCAAGTACACTTATGCGGGGTTGGGGGTGGGGGTGATGCCAGTAAGTCACAGTTGTCAGGCCTGACTATCCAGGGTCACATTTCTGAGGGGTAGTCTGGAGGCTGTGCCCTGTCAGAAGAGGCATGGATTCTTATTTATTGATTGACTACAACATTTAATATGTATCCTTTTTTATTTAAAAATTTTTATACAGTATATTTTTATATTCTTTCCCTTTCTAGTTCCTCCCAATCTTCCTACCCACCCAACTTCATGTTCATTTCTCTCTTTCTCTCTCTCAAAAACAAACCAAAAACAGGAAAAAGAACAAAACCAAAAATCAAAACAGAAGCACACTCAAAAAAAAAAACAATACGACAAAAAAAAGTACAAAAATCAAACTTTTAAAAATAAAAGTATGAAAAAGAAAACATGGAGTCTGTTTTGTGTCGGCCAACATCTCCTGAGCATGGGGCCTGCCCTGGAGTGTGGTTGACGCTGCATGGGTTCCTATTTAAATGCATATTCCCAGGCTGTCCTCAGAACAGCTGAGTCAGAACCCTAGTGGGATAGCCTGGGAGGCTTCGCACTCTACATGCCCCATCATACTTGTTCCCATGGATGTGGGGGGCTAAGTGGTCATACAATCCCCACGTCAGCAGCTAGATGGGCCTTTCACACGACAAGGGTTCTGATTCATCTTTTATGAGATCTCTCTCTTTTTGTGTTACTTTTCATTTTTCTAGATATTTAAAATGACATTCAAAAGCAACAACAACAAAAAGATCGGTACCTTTTTAAGATTTCAGTCTCCTTGTTCTTGGAATTTGGCCTGGGTTCTATATACGCACATGACACTTGTTTTCCTGGACATGGAAATCATTTCAGTTGATGAGCCCTGTACAATCGCAATGGACAAAAGGCATGTACGAAGGGGAGCAATATGGCAGCAGACTCCCTTGTGATGCAGACCTCTGGGTAGAAGCAAGAACAGGTTTGGGAAGAAGCTTTCTATTGGCCTAGTTTCCTTTTGAATGAAGTTTGATGACCATTCTTACCACAGATCCTCAGGTTTTCCCACACAGAAAGCCTTTCAAATAGCACTGCTGTGTGTGTTTGTGTGTGTGTGTACCATGTGGAGGTTAGAGAACAGCATCTGAGAGCCTTTTCTCTTTTTGATCATGTGGGTTCTGGGGATGAAATTCAGATCATTGAGTCTGGGGCTAAGTGCCTTTTCCTACTGAGCCATCTCACCACCTGGCCCATTCTCAATGTAAACCCTGAGATGGGTCCCGCCTAGAGCAGGAGACAGTTTTGTGACTAGTAGTAGCCTGGGGACCAGGTATGGGTTCCCCCGGCTTCTCCTGAGTCTTCTTCCTCTCCTCATTTTCAGTGTGTACCTTTATCTCCAGGTGTATGAGCAACAGCTCTGCATGACATCTATCCAGGTGTGTATTTTGTCATCTGTAAACAGGACACTCTATCAAAGCATCCTCAGTGCAACTGTGGGACTATTTCTCTTTGAGTTGTCCTTATGATATGCTGATAAACAGGCATTCCCTTGGATCAAGAAGTTTGAATTTCTGCCAGGAAGGTATAGTCTAGCCTGGCCTGGTGCCTTGCTGAAGCCCGGTTTCTCTTTTAGAGACAAAATTCAAATGGGATTAATATTGCAGTCACAAAACTTTGGGTTCTTGTGCCTAAAAGTAGACAAAAAGAATCTGAATTTAATTTTATGGCTCATATGGTCTGGTGGTCACACTGAATCCCAGAAAGATAAAAAGGATTTTTCTAAAGTCTTATAACTAATTGGCATCAGAGCTGGAGAATTAAGTGTCCAGGCTCCTGGTCTAGTACTCATGCCAGGGCAGCCCTGGAAAGGGCCCATCTCTTATGCATCAAGTCTTCTTAGCATACTTGTGAACATGGTAAGGGGTGGAAAAATTCATATCTCTGTTCCTAGGCCTCAGAGGTTCGGGTGAGCTGGTGTCCCTCAGGGAGACACACACCTGGAGTTTTCACCTTCTTTTTTTTCAGAAACATTTTTACTAGCAAAACTTGGCCATTCTATAAACCATACTAGCCTACTATCTTTGAAAATTATAGATATGCTAAAAATTAAGACACAGAAGTGTTTATTTCTCAACTACTTGCCTTTACTATATCATATTCCAGTTGGAAGATGCTGATAGTGCTGCTACAGCTGCCCAGATGTCCACTGGCTCAGTGCTTTATGCTCCTCTTTAACATCTGTCTGACTGGCATGCCAGTCAACCCAGTTGCCCAGAAGAATGGGATCACCGTTATGATGATATTTCAGCTATTAGAAGTTACATGCAAACTCCTCAGCTCTGATGTGGATGTTATATATGTCAAGAATACAATAGCCATGGAAAGAAAAATGGGGGAGGGGCGAGAATAAGAGGGAGGAAGAGACCACCACTCATCCTTCCCTTATGGCTTTAGCTGCAGCTGGCCACCTTGAGACCTACATTGTTGATGAACTCATAGGTAACTCTCACTGTGTCCTCTGCCCAGTTACTTCTTCATTCCCGCCAGCCACAATTCAAAGTATAATATCTCTCTAGGATATTTTACTTTCTCGTTCCCTATTCCATAGTGGAAAGCTCCAGAAAGGTGCAGTGATTGCATGATGACATAAACTTTTCCAAAAGGTTTAGAGAGCCAAAGTCAGCTGGGTGAGAAAACAAATAAAGAAAATACTAAAATAACATTGGGGGCAGAGGCCTACATGAAACCTGCCAAAAAGATACAAAGTTTGATTGGAATAATTATTTTAATTGAATTATCATTTTAAATCAATTAAAGCGAAGGATTTCAGTGGAAGGATGCCAAATCCTACGCATGGGATCCATTTGTTGGGCAGTGTGTTGGGGCCTAAATGACATGCATGACTGCTGAGTGCGATCATGCCCTCCTCTATAAACACACGCAAACCTCTCACAATTGATCTTCACACCCAAGGCTGCAGAGCTCAGCAAGGCTGAGCCCAGTAATGGGATAACACAGGGTGATTATGTGGTTTAGTAAATATCCATATATTAAGGGCCATGTTTGAAGGCTGCCAATAAAAGACCTGAGTGTCTTGGTCTTCCCCAGAGGAATGAATGAATTATTTTAAGAGTTTGGGAAAAAACAAGCCAGGACAGAGAAGATTAGTGCCTTCCATTTCACCCCTTCCATAACCCGTTACCTCTGTAGTCCCTTCCAGGGCACTGGAAGTGTTTCACGCAATCTCTGGGCCTCAACGGTAATGTACTTCGAAAAGGAGACTGATTACACCGACTGCAATCCATCCTGGCCAAAGGCTGCAGCTGGTTCCATTTACATTCTGTATTTTTGGAGCTTGTGCCTGTTCCAGGGAAGGATGGGATAATTGATTTAAATCAAATTATGAAATATGATACTCTGAATTCCTAAAAACATGTTTCCTGGCTCTGCCTTCAGTAATGGAGCCTCACAGGTACCATGGAATGGGGCTGGCTGTGAGGCTGTGCCTCTCCTGGACCATGTGCACATTCATGTGTGTGTGTGCATAGATATGCATATGTGCATGCTCAGATTCTTCCCTTAGTACTTGGTCTACATTTGCCTGGAAGCATTAAGCGAGGGTGATGTCCTTTGGTCAGAGCTGAGGGAGGAGCCACCATGCCTCATGCCAGGAACAGCCATTGATTGGAGTAGCAAGCGTCTTGAGTTTCATCTCTGATCACGGAGCTAAAATTAAAAATTGTACGTTGCCTAAATGACAAAGGAAATAGATGAAGGCTCAGCAAAAGATGCTAATAACTTTAAGACTTCGCTGCCTCACACATTCATTTCCATTTGGAAAGACAATTTGCCTCCTAGATTTTAAAAGCTATTTTAGAACGGTTTCAAAATCAAGATCCTTAATGTTGCTTTGCTCCCATCTGTAGCCTAAATTATTTGTAATTAAGTTAAATAGCTTCATATAAATAGTAGACCTATGCAGCCTGGGAATGATTGTTTCCCACACATCCACGCCTTGTGAATTGTCAGTAGCAACAGAGTCTTTGTAAAGCTGAGCTTGCTCTCTGGTGCAGAATGCACATGTGGAGTTTGAGAAAACAATTCTCTTCCCAGGTATCGCAGCTGATAAGCCCAGCCGAACAGCTAACTGTCTTTGTGCTGCCCCTCTGCAACTGATGGCCTCTACAAGTGTGGGTCGGATTCTTCACTTCTTGCTGCCTCAGTTTCTTATTGGTGAAATGGAAAATCACCCCACGAAGCACATAAAGGAGTCAGGATGATCCCTGGCATGCTGGAAGGCTATTAGCTCTATTTTCAATTAGTGTCGAAGAACAATCAACACTCCTCCCAATGGTCTCTAGTTGTTTGGAGTGTTTCCAGTCCTTTGTGTGGATGGCTTGTTGAGCCTTGCCAGACTCACTGGGTAAATACTCTAGAAGCTTCTCTTCTCTTCTCTTAGAACAGCCCAACCCAGCCCAGGGGCAGCTTGGGAAGGCAGGATGTTCTGATGTTCTTATAACCTTGCACATCCAAGGAGGTTAACCTCTCTGGCCAGTCAAAGCATTGAAAGAATGGGTCATTTTGAAACCCTAACTTGACTATCCTTTTATTGATGGATGAGAAACTTAAAAACAAAGGGGGCCAGGAGTTAATTTTGAAAACCACTCTTGGGGTGAAAGAATGCATGCAGAGTTCATGATCTCTTCTGTCTTCTTCTCTCTGTCCAGCAACAATCCTAGGCGTGGCTCTGTGAAGGGTTTCCTTTGTAGGTGAGTCAGCCAGGATTGTGATGTTTCAGGAGAGCCTGAATACTATGCTCCGTCTTGAGGCACCCCCCTCCCACTTCAGGCCTTGAGGCCACTAAGCCAGTCAAGGAGAAGTTTCGAGACATAGAAGAGGTGATGGTGCACACATCTTTACCTTTGATGGCATGCATCCAACAAGATGGTCAGAAAACCCAACTATGCCAAGTTCTCAAGACCAAAATGGTCATTAAAGTTAGTCTTTAAAATTGCTATTGTGAGTCACTTTGACTTGATAGTTACATATACTTAAAGTGGCATATTCAGAGACAGCAGTTTTCTGTCCAGTTCTCATCGCTCCCTACCTCCATCACCCGTAGGAACCCCTCTCGTGACACTCGAAACTCTTCTCCAGTGTTCATCTCCGTGTTGATAAAATAATTTGCCTTAACTACTACACTCTACAAATCCCATTTTAGAAGGCATCTGTTCTTTCCTTTTTCAGATCACCACCATCTTACCTCCTTCCAGCTTCTCAGTATAGACACATCAAGCTTTTCAATTAAGCATTATAGTCAGAGTTTTAGTGATTACAGAGGCATACACATTATCAGTGGGCCATCAGTCACGCACTGTGATTTTTTCTAAGTGTTCTTTTGTTCTTGTGCATGGGTTTCTATGGACTTGTCCAGTTGCTCTAGGTTTTGTTGAATAGCAAGCAGTTTCTCAAAGTGACAGAGATTTAGGTCTTTCTCATGTCCCATGTCTACTCAAGGTTGATAATCAGGAATAAGGAAGGGACTACCGATTGCAGCACTAACCAATAGAACAGCCATATTTTTGAGATGAGTTGGTCTTCATGCACCAGGGCAGGCGGTGAACCAGCACTGAGATGTCTTGACCTAGAAGTGATATGAACACATTGTTTTGGCTTATAATTCCTTGGCTATAACTGGTGATATGCCTCTATCACCCAGAGGGTACCGTTTGAATAGCCATTGTACTATATGTTGAAAAAAATTGTTGAATTTTTTTCTTAATTTTCCCTATTTGATCTATCAGATATAGTTACCAATTCTGTCCTCTCCAAATATTATTTAAGGAATTCCATTTGAAAATGAGCAGAAAAGCTTGGGAGCCTCCTCCTGCACAGCCCTTATGCAGCTGCCGCAAAGGCATTTCCCTTCAGTTTGGGTTGGGTCCTTTGGTTCTCAGCTCTCCTCAAACACTCATTTGTGGCCAGTTTCATCACGTGACTCATCCCATCAGCTTCTGAGGCAGGATTCAGGGAGCCGTGACAGCGAAGAACATCACGTCTGTTTTGCATTGCTGTCTTATTTCAGTTTCTGTTTCATTTTCAGTTTGGTGGGGCAAAGAATTGTGGATTGAAAGTCACTGCTCCCAAGATTTTGGAGTCATGAATCCAGGGTGACCAGCATATGAGTGCTGCTGGGAAGACCAATGACACTCTAATGGTCACAGCTTTGCATATGACTGGGCTTTCACTGGGATCATCTGAGAATTTTCACTTTAGGGGCTGTGGGAGATGGCTTGTTGGTAGAATAATTGCAGGCATCAGGACCTGATTGTAGATCTCCAGCACCCATGTAAAAGCCACACATAGTGGCAGGCACATCTATAATCCCAGTGGTACTGAGGCAAAAAGAGATGGATCTCTGGAAACCACTGGCCAGCCAGCCTAGCTGCATTTATAAGCTCCAGGTTCAAGGAGCGATCCAGTCTCAAAAAATAAGGTAAAAAGCATCCAAAGAGGATACTGGATGTCAACATCTGGTTTCCATATGTATGTAGATACACATGCACTCATGGACACCTTTACACACACACACACACACACACACACACACACACACACACACACACACACGTGCACACGTACAGGGAATTTTCACTAGTCTCATTGTGAAATTTCACCATGATGTATCTACTATGAACCTTTAGTACATACGCTGCCAAAGTGACCACACAGTTCACGTTGTTTAAATCACATTTGCCTATTATCCTGCTTGCCTGGAGTGCTAAAGATGGGAGACCAATCATCGGAAGACTCATAATTTTACTTCATAAAAATTATTATATCACTTGCCTGATAACTTTCATCCTATCATTTGAAAATGTAATTGCTGAGGAGCCATTACAAATTAAATATTGGGGTCATCAGATTGTTTCTCTGGACCCCCTTTTTTTGCCTATTTCCCATTTCTGACTTTTGTTATTTTCTTACATTATTTTATTATCCTCTAAAACTATTGTTTGTTTTTATAAAATATTTGGATTTTATAATATAAACATTTTTATTAGTGCTTATTCATTGTATAATTGCTTGGTTTGTTCTTTTTCTCTCTCGGTCTCTCTCAGTTTTTGAGGCAAGGTCTCATTCTGTATCTCAGACTGCCCTAAAACTCACTAGGTAGCTCAGATTGGCCTCAAATACGTGGCAGTTCTCCCTTTTCAGTCTCCTGAGTGCTGGGATTGCAGGTGTGAGCCACTATACTTGGCTGCAAGTGACAGCACCTTCATTCATTCATATCCTATAATCCTCCACTTTAACTTTATTTCCCACTCCCAATCATTAACGTCCTTTCCCTGATAGTTCTAGATTTTCCCATAGCCACGAGGAGCGAGCCAGTAAGCACCGCTTCTCCATGGCCGCTGTATCAGCTCCTACCCCCAAGTTCCTGACCTGTTTGAGTTTCTATCCTGACTTCCTTGGATGATGAACTGTGATGTGAAAGTGTAAGCCAAATAAACCCTTTTATCCCCAGGTTGCTTTGGTCATCATGTTTCATCACAGCAATAGTAATCTTAGCTAAGATGTGTGTGTGTATTTCCTTTATATCCCTTATCTATATATCTATGTATACTCATATATTTCATATCTGCATATATCATATGTTCTAGATCTCACAAATGAGAGAAAGCATGCAATTTTTGTCTTTCAAGAGCTGGCTTATTTTTCTTGATATAATGATTTTCAGTTCCTTCCATTTGCCATTGAGGTCATAAAAATTTCCTCCTGCATCTATGATTTCCCAAGCATTCCTAGAAGACGCCATCTTGAGCTTGAGTTTAGCACATTTTTTTAGATCACATATTCTGTCCTGTGTAGATGGTGTGTGTATTCTCATGGGCAGATTAAATTTAATGGCTGTCTTTTATGTTCAGAAAATCCAAGTCGTTCTTTGAGAAGTTGAAACTAGGCTCAACTCATAACTTATAGTAGATATTGGCAAATCTTTCCTGAGAAATCAGATAAGAAATACCTTGGGCATTGTGAATCTACTCAAGCCTGCTGACAAAACTGGCATATATTCACTGTACACGGTAGCAAGTTTTGTGAGGGCATTTCATACAAGTATATAAGGTCTACTCCTATGTGCGAATAGGATAATTGAAAAAAGTATTTATTTTGACTTGGTTAGAAATAGCAACAGATGGGCTAGAGAGATAGCTTGGTGGTTTGTGCTAGCTGCAAAATCATGAGGACCAGAGTTCAGATACCAGCATCTGTTGACAAGCCAGGCACCCTACAAACTCCTGTAACTCCAGCTCTGCAGGAGCAGATGGCCCCTTCTGGCCTTCTCATGTAGAGGTGTGTGCACATGCAGGCACACACACACACACACACACACACACACACAAATAAATCTTTTTAAAGGGAAGAATGATAATGAAACAAACATCAATAAGATAAAGAGAAAAATCTTCTAGTTCCAAAGATATTTGAATTAGAAGAATCCATTTATTTACTTTTTGTAATATCCAGAACCTGGAAACAACCTAGATGCCCCTCAATTGAAGAATGGGTAAAGAAAATGTGGCACATTTACACATTAGAGTCCTACTTAGTGGTACAAAAAAAATGATATCTTGAAATCTGCCTGCAAATGGATGGAATTAGAGAAAAACATCCTGAGTGAGGTAACCCAGATCCAGAAAGATGAACATGGTATGTCCTCACCCATAAGTGGCTACTAACTGTAAAGCAAAGGATATTGAGCCTATATAGTTCATGATCCTAAAAAAAAGTCATGTTTTAAAAACTAAGTTTAAAAAGGTATAAAAATAATGACCACCTTATATTAATACTCCAGGTTTTTAATTTTATTTACTAAAAACCATTTCCCACCAAGGGAACACATCTTCTTGGAAGACGAGGGATCCTAGGTGTGGGGAGAAATGCGCACAGGGGGCAGAGAATTCTGGAGATGGAAGCTTCTGTCCTCCCCGGTACCACAGCCATTCAGTCCCAAAGAAGCACACAGAGGCTTATATTAATTATAAACTGTTTGGCCTATGGCTCAGGCTTATTACTAACTCCTCTATACCTGATAGCTGATTGTCTTTGGTGTCTGGTCAAGTGTCAAGTGCTTCACGGCCTCAGTGCTCCTCAGGCGATCTTGGTCACCTTGGCCTGGCTCATCAGGACTCCTGCTAAGCTTGTTTAAGCCAGGAGTGCAGATCACCTGCGAGGTTTCTTGTAATTTTCTCTCTATAGCTCCTCCCTCCCGCTTCCAGGTCATAAATTTTTGCTTTTCCTCCTTGTTGCAGGTGAGTCTGGTTTTACATTGAGGTCTCTTTTCCCCCATTGGAATATTCTTTTTCAGAAAAGAATATGTTTTTGGTCACTTTGCTGTTTAGCTGGGGTTTTTCTGTGATACTAGTGGGAGTGTGGAGGTCTGTCCCTCCACTCCCATGCACCCTGTCTCTGGGGACTGCCTGGTTGCTAATTCGTCTTATATGGAGGGATCAGAAGATCCCATCACACCTAGACTAAACTGTCTTTCTTCATCCTTTGCAATCACACTTCCCTATTAATTAACCACAACAAAACTAGGATCTGTGGAATTCTCTTTTACCCTTTAAAGTTTTATTCCTTATTTCTATTTAAAATATAGTTGACTGCAATTGTAACTTTTTTCCTTTTGTATTTCAGCGCTTGATTTTCGTATAAAAAGGTTCAAGTGTTTTTTTTAAATAAACTTTCTGAAATGTTTTTTATTGTAATATAATACACTTGTAATTAAATACTGACTTAGGGAGTGATTTTCTTTTGTCTTATTTCATCATTCAGGCAGGAAAACAGCCACAGCCGTCATTCTGTGGGGCCGTGTGGTGTTAATGTAAGGTTTTGATTAGAAACTTTTCATCCCCCATTCTCCACCGGTTCTATCAGCTCTCAGATTTTTTTTGCTAGCTCTCATAAGGGCTTCCCAGGAGGAATCCCTGCCATGCTTTAATGGCGCAGGGACAGACAGGATAATGCTACATATCTCCGGGATTCCTTACATCCGGGCATTGTACTTTGCATGCCTCTGAGCCCAGGTAAAACGTTGGCTCCGGTGGCTGATTTGAAACCTGAGCCTCCCACACATCTGCTGAGGACACTGACTGCGGCAGGGAAAGTGACTCTCTTCAAGTTTTATTTGGGCCATAAAAATTCATGCTGTGTCCCGCCTCTTTCAGATCCGTGCCATTAAATGAGGCTAGGTCCAGAGTACACTCCGGAGGAAGCCAGAAAGGACATTAAAATGCTTAGTCTATGACACACTTCCTTATTTTTGTCATTTTGACATTTATGTGTTGTTTCATTAGGGATTTTTAAGAGAAGACCCCTTTTCGGCAAGAAGTTTTCCCCAGACCGCCGTAAGAACCAACAGTTTATAATCTAACAGCTGTCTGGGTTGCATTTCAGCTGAACCGGACCACCTGCTGGCTGTTAACCTCTGGAAGGTTATTATGAGACAATTGTTGTTGTTGTTTGTTTAAAAAGTTTCAGAGTTTAAGGAAAATATTAGTAATGAGTGACTTAACCTGTCGTGTTTACTGTTTCCCCTCAGCTTGCAGATGGTGTTCCAGTGGCCAGAGGGAGGACTCCAATGAAGCCAACACTATTTTACACTTGTTTTGGAGACAAACCATAAAAACAGGCTTGGCAGCAAGGAACTCTGCCCCGGGAGGAGGGGAAGGCAGCATTGCAAAAGCCCTTAAAAAGGAAATAATCGTTTGCGGGGACGGGATGGAAACGTGCATCGCCACACAACCCGTGGATTCCACACGTGTTCCATATTAAGCTGAGGTCTGGCAGAGCCGTGCACCTTCCGACATGTGTGATTTAGCCGTGGCATTCTAGAGTTTGCCATCTGCTTTCTTCCATTCCTTGCTCATCCCTCTAGCCAACGGAAAAGATAGCTGTGAGTTTTCTCCACAGCCACCAGGGGATGGCTTTCTACGTCCTATAAAACCCAGTCCTTGTACATCTTTGTGTATGGACCTATTTATTACAAGGTAATCTGCCTCTCTTAGGACTCCAGTCTGAATAGCATTTGCAGAATGGCTTTTGTGGTACAATTAGGGACCACCAAGGAGAGCAACCAGCTGAACAAGATATTCTGTGATGGTCAGAATACCTCATTTCCTCTCCTTCTTTATTTTCAGTGTCTAGAATTGTGACCAGTTCATGGTGGGCACCCTCTAAATATTAAATAAATGAATACCAGCACCACCATTGATGTGGGAAGTCCTTCTGTATATGTGTTGCTTTTATCGGATAATGAATAAAGCTGTTTCGGCCAATGGTTTAGCAGAGCAAAGTCAGATGGGAAATCCCAAAAGAGAGAGTTGGTGGAGTCAAGACTCCATATAGCTGTCTAAGGAGACAGCTGCCATGGAACTTTATCGGTAGGCCACAGACTCGTGGTGATACACAGATTAATAGAAATAGGTTAATTTAAGATGTAAAAGTTAGTTAATAAACAGCCTGAGCTAATAAGCCAAACAGTGTTGTAATTAATATAGTTTCTGCATGATTATTCAGGTCTGAGTGGTCGGGAAACTCACAAGCAGTCTCCAGCTACAAACCATCTCCTCTTCCTCCACCTCCTACTGCTCCTCCTGCTGCTCCTCCTGCTGCTCCTCCTGCTGCTCCTCCTGTTGCTCCTCCTCCTGCTCCTCCTCCTTCTCTTCCTGCTGCTCCTCCTCCTTCTCTTCCTACTGCTTCTCCTCCTACTGCTCCTCCTGCTACTCCTCCTCCTGCTGCTTCTCCTCCTACTGCTCCTCCTGCTGCTCCTCCTCCTGCTGCTTCTCCTGCTGCTCCTCCTCTTACTGCTCCTCCTCCTGCTCCTTCTCCTCCTGCTGCTCCTCCTCCTACTGCTCCTCCTCTGGCTGCTCCTCCTATTCCTGCTGCTGCTCCTCCTCTGGCTGCTGCTCCTCCTCTTACTGCTCCTCCTCCTGCTGTTCCTCCTCTTGCTGCTGCTCCTCTTCCTCCCCTCCTTTTTTGTCTGCTTACTTCTTGTTTATCACTCAGATAACAGAGAACAGTGGTTGGGAAATGTGGTTGACTCACATCACTCACATCAGAAAATGCAAAATTGTTTTTGGCCATGAATTATAGAACAGTTAGGGTTGAAGATTTGGGCAAAAGCCTCCAGCAGCTGTTCTACAAAGCTGAGCAGAAGGAAAGAGGCAATTCTGCCTTGAGTTTGATGCAACAGTGACTCTCACTCTGTGTTGTCGGGCAGATTAATTTGCCTCTCTGATTCTTCTTCTGGTATAAAGTGGAATAAGGGCAGGTTTCCTACAGGGTTTTCTGTTCTGTAAAAGTAAAGACTACCACTGAAGAGGAGGTGTGTTTACTACCATCATTACTAGAGTATTGTTGTCCTACTGTGAATACAATTATAGCAATGAGATGGGAATTCTCTCACTTCTTTCTCACACTCATTGGCTGACAAACTTCCTACCATCTACAGTATTTTCTAACAGAAACTGCTCAGGTTTGGGGAGTTCTGTTCCCTCCACCAGTAACTGTGTAACTAAGGGTCAGTCATTTAACTTCTGAACTTGGCTGTTCTCATGTGTAAAGTCAGAGAAATCATTTTGCTGATTATACCCAGTAGAGAGAACTCAAGAAAGAGGGGCTTTGCAGCTGACGGCCTTGTCAGATTTTAAATGACTTTATAAGGTAAGTGGTGCGAAGCTACTTGGTCCAGTGTTAACTGCTTAAGTGCTCATTGCTTGGTTCAGTTCCTTTTACCTCAACAAGCACTACGTAACTGCTGTGCCCAACCCTGAGCTAAATTCAGCTATGGGTCCCCACTTCAAGGGAGCTTTGGGTGTGGTGATTGGGAGGGACAGTCATGCCACTGGGCTCACCTGAGCCTGGGATGTGGAAGTTCCTGTTTGCTGCCTTTGTTCAGTGTTCCATACTGACACTTCAAAACAAAGATGGCAGAGGGAGAAGTTTGGAGCTAGTGGATTCCACTCTGCTTGTATGTGTACAGGGCTGCCAGTGAGGACACCTCCTTACTGCCTGGACTGTGCTAGGTCACCCTAGGAGACTTTGAAGTGAGAGCCTTCATTATTTCAAATCTTGGCTCCTGAAGGTGACAGTGCACTTGGGTCTTCTCTCAAGAATATCCCAAGTCTTTTCTTCCACTGTGATGTCATGGGAAGATTGCTTACCAGGAGTTCCCAGGTAGCTTCTGATGAACGGATGGAGGGTACCTTGAGGAATGCCATGCCCATGGTACTCCCATTCTAGCTGCTAAATCAAGTAATATTTATCTAATAAATGACTATTGGAGAAACATACTCTAAATATATGTCCAAGTCGAAGCTTGCTTTGGTACTGCAGTTTTGTTCAATGACAAACATAATTAGGGTCACACTCACCATTTATCCCATGTATCGTTTATTCCATGTATTCAGTGCTTACAGGAGATATGTGTAGGTGTAGGGCATACCGTTTGTTTAAAAGTTATTCTCCAGCTCGCCATTAGCATTAGTTTTTCACCTGTGAGCAAAAATTAACCAGAATGTTATAAATATAGAGTGACGTCATTATGTTTTCAGTGCCATCGCCTGTAAGGCGACAATAAAGTGAGATGCAGTGATGACCCAGGTGTAACATGAGGGCCTGCTTGTTGGGGTTTCTGTCCTGTCCAGTTCCCACAGTTGGTAAATCCCAAAGAAAATCACACAGAAGTCTACATAAATTATAAACTGATTGGCCCATTAGCTCAGGCTTCATATTAACTCTTATAACTTATATTAACCCATTATTCTTATCTATGTTAGCCACATGGCTAAGTACCTTTTTCAGCGGGGCAGGTCACATCCTGCTTTTTTGGTGTCTGGATAGGACTGCAGGAAGAGCTTCCTTCTTCCCAGAATACTCTTGTTCTCATTGCTCCGCCTCTACTTCCTGTCTGGTTGTCTCGCCTATACTTCCTGCCTAGCTACTGGCCAATCAGCGTTTATTTAAAACATGATTGACAGAATACAGACAATTCTCCCTCACCACCCAGGCATTTGGCTATGTCTATTGGTTGTTCTTCATGTATTGGTAACCTTGGAAGGCTGAATTGGTATTCTAGTAATTTTGTGCTTTATACAGAAACTGTTTCGTCTTCTAGTTCCAAAGTGTGGTGGTCCAATGTCTTTACCGTCTCCAGTTCTGTGCATGGACTATATCAGCTTGTGGGTTCTCCTGACTGGAAGTCTGACAGACTGCTATGAAGACTGCAAACCAATAGATCCAAGACCCTCTGTGGTCAGTTTTTTTGTCTGTCAAGGTTTTGGGGAAAAGAACTCATTTGTCAAAATTCTGTTTCTATTGGGTCCAAGGGAATGAGTTGCCACATCTGTTGAAAACTCCCCAACAGTTGAACAACATCTGCACTTCTTGGGCAAAAGGTATGGTCTATTGGGCACGGGTAACTCTGTTGCATCCTAGTGAAGCTCACTACACCCATAACAGAGGAAATTTACTCACCAAGAAGCAATGGAGATGCTGTAGGTACTCTTGTTAAGAGCTAGCTTGCTGGTGGCAAGAGCTTATGGTGGCACAAGCCTTTAATCCCAGCACTCGAGAGGCAGAGGCAAGCAGATCTCTGAGTCTGAGGCCAGTCTGATCTACAGAGTACCAGGACAGCCAAGACTACACAGAGGTTCAGAACCTGTCTTGAAAAGTCAACAACAACAAAAGAGCTAGCTTATTCCAGTTTCTGGCCATGCTAAGTGCCAGGGAACAATTTATATTACCAGCTAGAATAGTAATATTGGGAGCTTCTGGAGATGACAGAGTGATCTTGTTAGCTAGACTACTTTTCTATATTGAAAACATAAAGTATTCTGCATCAAATCATATAATCTCCATTTCCCTTTCTCTCTTTAATTTGATTATGAGCTATTACTATGCTTTGCCATAAAATATGAAAGTTATACATTTTGATAGTTTTTCAAATGCTGATTTTACTTTCTGTGCAAATACTTCAAATCTTCTCAGCATAATTATTTAGCAGCCTTTTCAGGTTAATTATTGTCATTAACAATATGAGTCCTATGAGGGAATATCAATTAAAATATGCACAGCTGAACTTTCAAATGAGTAAATAATTTAGTTTTAGAAAATGACTGGAAACAGCAGGGTAACAGTCAAAAGGGGAACAATTATTTTAATGCTTATTTGACAAATGAGCCATTTTTACAGCAAATTAGATTCTTATCATAGCACCCCTACTGGTTGCCACAGGAAAGCTGTTAACAGGAGTTTTTAAAATAAAAGCTGTTAAGTTATGCATGCAAAGTTAAGGAAACCATTTGTAGGAAGAAAAGGTGATTAGGATATGCATTGTTAGCGGATGGAATACTGCCACTGGGATCTAATTAGGGCCATAAATCACGCAAAATGATGTGTGTATATAGGGCTTAAAGGACCAGAATGATATGTGCCCCTGACAGCAAGAAGAAGGATTCCTTTGACTTTCGTGTCTGCACTTATCTTACTGGGCCAGACCCTAAAGCCCTACGCAATGTAGCTTTCTAGGATAGAAAGCTCAAGTTACAGGTTGCCACAGTAAAAGATGCTGGAGAGACTTCCGAAATGGGCCCCTATCCTTCCTATTAGGAAAACACTCCAGAGACAGAGATGGCAGCCTTTAAGATAAATAGCTTTGACGTGAGTTCCAACCCAGGCTTAGTCAATTTAACTTAGTTTATTTTTAAATTTTCGTCTCAGTGATTTTGGAAGGAAGAAAAAAAAAAGAGTAACAGAGGAATTTGTAGAAATCATGTTTTATATAAGATATGATCAAACTGCGGGTCCCAAAGTTTGAGTTCAGCACAGGCTCTCGACAAAGCCTGCTGGGTGAGTTACGAAAGGCAGATAAATCTGTGCACCATCTCCTGCTCCTGCTCATGTGCCTGAACTGAATCCTTACTACATCAGTTCAGCTTTCTCTAGGGTATATATTGAAACCACATCCTTCAACTTGTGTGAAAAGTGGAGTCGAAAAAGTTGGGTGGAAGCAGCCTACTGGTCCCCAAATTCAGACCCTGAGGCACGACGGCACACTGGTGCCACATTGGCTTCAGTATTGCCTAAGAACTTGCCTGAAAGAGGTGCTGGACCCCTGCGGGGGGGCAGAGCTGAGTTGGAAGCTCTGGCAGGAGTGCTGCTGCTGTGTTTTCACGAGTTTCTCAGGTGAGTCTTTTGCACACCCAGGCTTGAGAAAGACCAACTTTGGCTAATCCCTGGAGAGTGAAACTGACATTGAGTCTTGTGGGAGACTACCAAAGTGATTCTAAGACATATTTAGGACTTAATTCCCCTCATAAGGCAGCAGCCCCACCCTCTCTCTTCCCTCTGCCTTTGTTACCTGTGGGTGTGAATGTGTACTTTTGGCTTAGCATATCAGGGGTTGATGTTTCGTTGGGTAAATGAGTTTGGAGTTACATACAAGGAGAAGGATACCAAGAATTTTAGCTTACAAATCTGCTATACGTTAAAGTCTTGATTTGGTCAAGATTTAAGCAGAAAAAAAAATGAAGACACACTAATTACTTTCATTTTTTTTCCCAGAACTTGTTATTTCTGACTGGTTTGTATTTTGAACTCTGCCTGGGAAAGAGCTGCTCTGCGGTTAGGAAGTTCACTGGCGGGAGAGACCTTCTGTGTCAGCCTTTCTGGAATTCTCAGCCTTGGAGGCAAGAAGCTCATCTCTCCACCCAGTGGCATTCTGACATCATCCCTTGCTCATTATTGAGGAACAAATTCAGTCCAAATCTCGCCCTTTTTTTTTTCTTGTGCCTTTGCTTTCTGTCGATCACTAGACACGAGTGCTTTCTACAAGTCATTCAGTGCTGATGGAATGAACTTTTCCACCCAAACCAATTCTGCAGAAGCTTCCAGCTCCTCAGAGGGGGGTTGGAAGGTGGGGATGAAGGTATGGAGGTCAGATAGGGCTGTGTGAAATGTTTAGCAGCTACTAACCAAGAGTAAGGGGTAGGGATTTGATCTAAGATTTAGCAGAATAACGTAAACATGGAGCCAGATTTTGGAAATACCTTATGCCATCCTCTCCATTTGCACAGAGACTGGGATGTCTAACTGTCTAATTGCATCTAGGGAAGACGGGCAAGGTTATCTTTATTTGAAGCATCCTGCAGTCACCACTGTCCTCACAGGGCTTCCCCATGGCTAACCAGAATTTTGTTTCACATCTTCAAAAAGAAAATATTTCACAGAACAATTCATGAATTTCTAGTCTCTAGGGCAACAGCAGCTCCTCAGAGACTTTCATTTCATAGGTAGGAAGCTCCAGCCTACACAGAAAAAAGGACAAGATGGAGGTCATGAGGTCAAGGTATGGCAGAGCCAAGCAGAGAATGAAGCAGTTACTCGTGGAAGATCATGAAGTCATCATTGGAAAGAGCCAAATTCTCCAGAAAAACCAAATGGATGAAAAACGGAAAGACATCTGTTAAAATACAGGTATTCTTGGGATTGGCTCATATAATTATGGAGGCTGAGAAGTCCCACTTTCTGTTGTCTGGAGACCCAGGAATGCTGTTGGTGAGCTTCCTGTGAGCTCAAAGGCCTGGGACTGAGGAGAGCTGATGTCTGAGGTGAGAGAAGTCAGGGCTCTTCACCCAAGCAGACACATTCACCCACAGTGCCTAGTTTTCATCTCTGAGCATCTTCTCTCCTCACCCGTTCCTCGTCTTTCCCCTCCCCACGGCTTTCCTGACTCTGTCTTTGTCTCTCTTCTTACATTATTTCTTGAGCTTTTCAAGGGTTTCTTTTTAAATCACTCCCACTAAAAAGCTTTCCTCCCAAATGACCAGTTTTATCTGAGTGGTTCCAGCCCCATAAGACGTTCAGTGTTGACCCAGAGTCAGTTATGAGGGAGTTCGGTTATCCCGAGTGTCCGAGGAGTGTTTCAGGGGAGCAAATGCTGACTTGCGTGGAAACAGGATTCCACCAGGTGACCCCAGCTGGGGTGTATGGTCTGTGTGCCTGAGTTAAGCCAACGGTTTCTGTGTGTGAGCCAGGGCACTGTTTCTTTTTGGAAATGTAAATTAGCTAGTCCCCTTCAGATCCTGAGAGCTAGACTCACAGTTTCTTAGAAAATAGTTTTCACCCATTATGGTGGTACAGACTTTTTGTCTCAGTGATCCGGTGACAGAGGTGGGTTGATCTGAATGAGTTCAAGGCCAACCTGGTCTACACACTGAGTTCCAGGCCAACCACATCTGTTTAGTGAGAACCTGTCTCAAAAAGAAAGTTTTTTTTTCTTCAAAATCCCATATGTAACATATCTGTTTTTCAAATACTTTCTGGAATGAGGATACTTAGATTTGGCATGAAGTTCTTCAAATCTTAACTTCTTTTATTCAGCGTAAAGCATACTGTCTGCTCTGCCATATCATTTTATTGCTAGGACTGACTCCAGTGACTTGTGACTGACTTTTGACTTTGTTACCTGCTACTGACATCTACCTTAAGGTAACAGTCAAAGCAATTTCAACATTTAAAGGTTTCCAGAGTAGAGTTTGAAAGAGCTAAAGTCTTTCTACTGATGTTGGTTATTTATGATGACAATGTCCTGTACATGCCCCTGGATTTTTCAGAAATATGACTTTTGCAATGGGGAGCGTGCCTTTAATTTTGTTCTCTAGAGAAAATGGGAGATTATCCCTTTTCCTGATGTATATATTGCCACTTACTGATTTTGACAGTCAGTAGTAACAGTGTTACCTTTTACATAAGGAAATTCATGAGATACTTCCTAACAGCAAGCAGGCAAGGCTAGAGTGTGTAAACTAGGAAACGAGGCTATGTTTTGTACTTTTCAATCAAATATCAGTCATTTAAATGATTTACATTTCTTGACTGGATACTCATCAAATTCCAGGTAATGTAATAAACCACGTGAAAACTAGAAACCAATACAGATAGTCCTTGCCTGCAAAGATCTCATAGAACAATTGGTATAAGATTTTCCAAAGACCATAACTGGATATCAACATGTAGAAGAATGAAAATAAATCCATATCTATCACCATGCATAAAACTCAAGTCTAAATGGATCAAAGATCTCAACATAAAGCCAGCCACACTGAACCTCATAGAAGAGAAAGTGGGAAGTATACTTGAACACATTGGCACAGGAGACCACAACCTAAATATAACTCCAGTAGCACAGACACTGAGACAAACCTTTAATAAATGGGACCTCCTGAAACTAAGAAGCTTCTATAAGCAAAGGACATGGTCAACAAGACAAAACGGCAGCCTACAGAATGGAAAAAGATCTTCACCAACCCCACATCAGACAGAGGGCTGATCTCCAAAATATACAAAGAACTCAAGAAATTGGTCATCAAAAGAACAAATAATCCAATTTAAAAATGGAATAAACACCTAAGCAGAGAACTCTCAACAGAGGAATATAAAATGGCTGAAAGACACTTAAGGAAATGTTCAACATTCTTAGTCATCAGAAAAATGCAAATCAAAACAACTCTGATATTCCATCTTACACCTGTAAGAATGGCCAAGATCAAAAACACTGATGACAACTTATGCTGGAGAGGTTGTGGAGTAAAGGGAACACTTCTGCATTGCTGGTGGGAATGCAAGCTGGTACAACCCCTTTAGATGTCAGTGTGGTGATTTCTCAGAAAATTAGGAAACAACCTTCCTCAAGACCCAGCAATACCACTTTTGGATATATATCCAAAGGCTGCTCAACCGTGTCACAAGGACATATGTTCAACTCTGTTCATAGTAGCATTGTTTGTCATAGCCAGAATCTGTAAACAACCTAAATGCCCCTTGACCGAAGAATGGATAAGGAAAATGTGGTACATTTACACAATGGAGAACTATACAGCAGAAAAAAATAACGACATCTTGAAATTTGCAGGCAAATGAATGGAGCTAGAAAACATTATTTTGAGTGAGGTAACCCAGACACAGAAAAACAATTATCACATGTACTCATTCATAAGTGGTTTTTAAACATAAAGCAAAGAAAATCACAATCCCTGAGAACCTAGACAACAATGAGGACTCTAAGAGAGACATACATGGATCTAATCTACATAGGAAGTAGAAAAAGACAAGATCTCCTGAGTAAATTGGGAGTGTGGGGACCTTGGGAGAGGGTTGAAGGGGAGGGGAGAGGCAGAGATGGGAGCAGAGAAAAATGTAGAGCTCAATAAAAATTAATAAAAAAAGAAAACAAAAGATTAGCCAAAGACTCTTGGTATGAGGTTAAAAGGTGGGAATTCACCTGTGGAATTATTTTCAAAAGACAGATGCCTCTGTGTCTTCTGGGTAAGTCACCTGGAGCAAAAGTTTCTTAACATCTGCCCTTTGTAACTTCTCTGAGGGAATCTGACACATCTCCACCTAAGGCCCAGGGGTTAATGAATAAGGGTGCAGTCACATGAGAGGCTAAATAAAACTTGGGGCACAGGTCCAAGTTCCTAGTGCCGAGTCAAGGGATCTAGAAAATCTTCAACAAAAGCCCCATCTGCCTCTTAGACCATGGATGTTTCTACAAGCAGGACAGTGTTATTAATTTTAGGAGGCCACACCTTCAAGGAAGCCACTGTTCAAACTTCTCAGAGAGATGCACGACTTGGTAAGTAAAATTGCCATCATCTTTACATACGTGGAGTTTCTGGAGATTGTGCAATAGAAAACTGAGATCTCCTCCTGTCATTGAGGACTGGGCTCAACCACCTGCAGCAGAAAGCTGGATTTAGGGAGCTTAAGCAAAGACCTTTAGTTACCACATATGATAAGGTTAGTAGTGGGTGACTGCTAAAGTTGATTCAGAGGCTCTACAAGGTCAAGGTTGACCTCTCTGGATTCCAGTTGGTTGGTTTTTCTCTGATGATCCAAGGCATACCAGTATGGTATTTTAGACACACATTGGTATTCAAAGTAGAGGGGCCAAGAGAGAGACCATGTGCTGGGTATCTGTGTCTCTTCTCATCAGGAGAATGAAGGCATTCATGCAGTCTCCCTCTTCTTCCCAGAAAGTTTCTGACCATAGTTCAATCCTGGGCACCAAGTCACTTATACCTTTAATATGGTTGAGAATATGAGGCCTGTGTCCTTCCAACCTTCATGGAGGAAAGGGGGCAAGGATCAGAAATGACTTCTGTGTTTCCAAATATCAGTGTTTACTTTGCAGTTCTTAACTTGGCTGCACAGCGGAATCAATCAAAGAGCTATGGAAATCCAGGAACATTCACCATACCTCAGAAAATTATGCTTTAATTATGGTGGTAATGCATAGGCAATAGGAGCATTTAAAAGTACCAGTCAAATGAGTGCCCAGCAGAGGTCGAGATCTACTGACCTAGTCCATCCCAAAGGTTTTTAAACAACTTCCCCCAGATAACAGGAGGCAACCCATATCCTCCTTTGAAAAATACCATTTCAATCTCACTGTTGAAAAATTGACTATATTTTTAAGCTACATTTGATTTCAATCACATCTAGTGCGCACAGGGAAAGAGGAGAGACAGTTTTATGCCTTTCAATATTTCTTCTACCTTCTGATTAGATAGTGCTTTTCAGTAGAAAAACTTACATACTATTTCATTTAAACTTCAGAGCAAGGCTATGTTAGCACCAAAGAGTCTTGATAGTCAAGGTGGAGGGAGATGCCTGAGTCCATTTCATCTGAGTTGGTGTGTGGCACAGATGTCACTGGGGAAGGGACTTCACATCCCATCTGCCTTCTCTCCCCTAAAAGATGAAACCCATGCTTATATTATACTTAAGTCATTGTGTAAACTGAAACATATTTCGCAACTGTACCCAAAAATGTGTGAGGCAGGAATGTGGAAGAGGCAGGAATGTGCCACGGGGGGAGGGTAGACTCGTGATGGTTATTGCTGATTGTTAATTTGACATGATCCAGACTCACCTAGGAGGCAAGCCTGAGTAACTGGGAACGCTGGCTGAGTAGCTGCATTCTCAACACAACGTTCTCACTGTTGTGCTGTTAGCATTGGCCTGGTAGAGCTACACAACTCACTTCTGCACAGCTTGTTTTCACTTCACAAGGAAACCGGAGCTTTCACTATTTGCCCACAGCAAGAAGACGGAGTGGGAAGAGAACCCACGCATCCCGTTCCAGCTCTGTGCATTTAGCGCAGAGGACCCTCATACAGGAGGACAGGCTCCTTACTGGATAAAGAGATGCAGCCAAGAGGGGTAGTGGGGAGCTGAAATTCAGGCTGAAGCTCATTAAGCCTTCACCGAGTACAGGTACGCATGCTCTCAAAGGAACAGTGTTTCAGTAATTGTCACGTAGGTGAGATGTGACTAGATGTGCCCTAGCCTTAGCCGTTACCTATGCCATCTATCTTTAAAATGATTCCATCCCATCTATTCGCTTTGTCATTTACCTACTCTTTATTTATGATGTAGAGACCTTCAAAGATTTTGCTCCCTTCTAGAAAATCTCTAAGAGGCATTGACCAATGTATGTTCTAGTCCTGATTATATCTCTGTATTATGCTTATTAGGATTCACTAGGTAATCATATGAGTCTAGGGTTTTCTCTTATTATTCTTTTTCATAAAAGCAATATACAGATTTGGTGAGAAGTTAAGTCGTTCAGAATTATAACGAAGGCTACAGTCTTCCGCCTGTACCCATCCTCTAACACTGCCTCGGCAGTTCCCTGGCTCTAGTTTTAAAATTGCTGTTCCATAAAATACTTCTCCCTGTGGGAGTCCTATTTGGAAGGCCCGTGGAGTTGAGTCAAAATGGATAATTCTGGTGACCCTGATAGGGGTAGAACTCTGAAGGATGAAGAATCCGAGATGCACTGTAACTTTCCACCTGCCCTGTTTGTCCTCTCTTTACCTATTTCTCTATCATGACTGCATCATTTGCACCTACAGTAGTACTGGGAACACAGTAGGAAATTACCAAATATGTGTGACTGAGTCATGAGATAAATGAACGCACTCAGGCTTCTAGATGCCTTCACATAGCTAAATGGTTTTTCTTGTTGTGGTGACAAGATGCCCGATGGCAGCAACTTAAGGAAGTAAGGGTTTGTTCGGATTCACAGTTTGAGGGTAGAGTCGGTCATGACAGGGAAGTTGTGGCAGTAGGCTCTCAAGGCAGCTGATCACCTTGCACACACAGTCAAAAGGCGGGGGGGGGTGGTGAACGCTTGGGCTCAATACACCTTCTTCTTTTTGTTCAGCATCTGCCAACAGAATGACAACACACATTTTAGGTGGGTCTTCTCCCTCCTGATGAACCCAATCTAGAAGCTCTCTCAAAGGTGTGTCTTCTAGGTGAGTCTAGAGCATGGCAAATTAACAATCAACATTAGCCATCACCAGTCTACCCTCCCCCATGAACTTGGCACCGGAGCATGTCACTCTTAAGCCAGTTCCTTCCACCCCTCTATAGGTTCACAGCCGTCTCACAATCAAAAACGCATTCAGTCCTACTTAAAAATTTCCCATAGTCTTAAACAGCTTCAGCACCATTGGAAGTGAAAGTTTAGAGTCTCTAGAGTCAGGCAAACTCTTTAACTGTGGACCAATGTATAACCAAAAACAAAACAAAACAACAACAACAAAAAACAACCTTTTATATTTCCAACACACAATGGCAGCAAGTAAACATTCCCATTCACAAAAGAAAGAGGGGTCCATAGCAAGGAAAGATTGGACAAAAGGAAAGGGAAACCAAAGCACAGCAGATCAAACACCAAATTCCGTGGCTCCAAATCGGACATCTGGAGTTGGTGAAGGGATTGTTTGCGCTCCAAAGGCTTGAGAAGCTCCATTTCTCTGGCTCTGCTGTCTGCAACACATGCAGCTTTTCTTTGGGTTGACTCCACGCCAAGCGTGTAGCTTTCCTCGGCAGGTGATGGGGTCTCTCTCCATTGTGCCTTAGGTTTCACCGTCCCAGGTTGATGTAGTGTTCTCACACGGCCTCCTTGAAAGGGACTCTCATTCTACCAGACACTTCCTGGTTTTAGCTTTCTGGTACAAGCCTCCATAAGAATCTCACTCTTGGATCTTTCATGTCTGCCAACTGGTACACATGGATGCAGCTGCCAAGTTTAACCGCCATTTTGAGCTGTAGCCTGGCCTCATTGCATCACAGATGCCTCTGCCACTGTGAGTTTGAGCCTTCCATGATGACCCTAGGAAAACATGGAACACCTTTAATGCCATTTTCAGTTTTCTCCCAATCAATCGATCTCTTCCTTGCCTGCCTCTCAAATGAATGTGTATTTTTGGAAGATGGAGGCACTGGTGGGTAGGGGTCTTTCAGGAAACCTTCCTGATGTCTCCGTATACAGTGGGATGAGCATTAATCATGCCACAGCCGAAAGACATCTTGTCTCAAAGTTTCCTCCAACTGGCCTACATATTGGTATTTCTCTTGGCATCCTGGTTTTCCAAATTCTCACCATCCAAATTCTCACTAAGTCACTAGGAGAGTTAACAGAAGGCCCTCCAGGAAACTGGGCCTCTAGAGGGCCACACCCTTGGTGCAACAGACACTAAAATCAAAAACTAACAATCTTTCTGTCTACTCACAGGGCCTAAAGGAAATTACCAAACATTGGCACTGAACTAAATAAGGAAAAATCTTCCTTGAAGATTGGTAACCATTAACCATCTGTTGTGAGGTTTTGAGATCAAATCAATATCACCCCAGTGGCCTGAAAACTCTCAAGCTGGTAAAACATTCTAGGTTTTCTAGTATTGATGTCTTCACTCCTGGACAGAGCAGACACAGATCATTATTTGTGGATTCTGTTTCCTACTGGGCCACAAACATCCTTCACTGGAAAAGCTCGGCAAGTAATCTCAATAATAATCATATTTATATGAAGAAACAAGATGCCACAGCAAGAATCAGTGGGGCACCAGATAACAAGCTAAGACCTTAAATATCCTCTGTGTCTGGAAAAACCTGCTTCAGAATACAGAAAATACATGTAAAAGAGTAAATACGTATGGATCTTAAACATTTGGAGTGAACCAAATGTTTTATAAGACAATAGTGAGTGAATAGCGAGTTGCAAAAATGAATTACTAGATATAAAATTTTAAATATTGTAACGCCCAATTTTACACTTAATATTATGACAGTAATGTGTTTTATGCCATTTCTGTTAGAAGGTGTTAATTTGCTTTCAAACAGACTGTTGATAAAATATTTGTTGAAGCACTTCCATTTCTCTTTGTCTGATATTTCTGTTTGGATATAAATTTATGTATGGACGTGGTGGTCTCCAAACAGTGAGGGCCTATTGGATAACCTTGATGGCTTCCCCAGAGGTGACTGGATGCCTCCTATGAGGACATGATCACCATTCCCTCTTTACAGGGCTGATGTGTAAAGATAAAGATGTTGCACACAGACAGGCTACCTGGGCTCACATCCCACCTCTACCACTTACAATTTGTGTGACCTCGAGTTGACTCTTCAGTCTCTATGGGCCTCGACTTCCTCAGTCATAGAACCACATGTCTAATAACGTTATGGTGGGGGCTGGTGAGATAATGTATACAGTATTTTGTTTGTGACTAGCACATAGAGTACTATCGTGGTTATGGCGTACAGCAGGGTGACCAAAACCAATGTCCTATTTGGTACTATTATTCTTAAGTAGATATATTTAAATGTATTTATTAAGAATGGCTTCCACTGATTTCAAGCTGGAGGATGCCTGATGGTTCAACGAGTAAGTCCCCTAACTTTAGAGGCGGAAATTTCCAGTGGGGCTGAGTTTCTGTTAGAAGCAATCTTCTGGACTTCTAGAAGGGAAGGAGGTACCTATGCTGTGCAAAGGACGGAGGGGCTTCCATAACATGCTTTCTGAAAAGTTTTTAAGTGGTAAAAGCTTAGATCTAGATGGTACAGCCAGTTAATGCCTCCGTGGATTCAGCTCAAGTTCTGGCAGGTGTTCTATCAGCAATAGTGATTGGGACTGGGAAAGCTAAGGCAGAAGAAACTATACCAGGAAAGTAGTTAGTGGAGACTATAGAGATCTAAGAAAAGGAATTGAGATCATCTTTGCCATCCATGAAGAAGGAAGAAGAGGGGGAAGAAGAAAGAGGAGGAGAAGGAGAAGGACAGGGATGTGAGGGGGAGGAAGGGAAAGAAAGGGTTAAAAGGCTTCCCTGAGCACCAAAACCTTTCCTCCAGCCCAAACTAGGTGCCTGGAACACCTGGTAGAGACAGAAAGAGACTGTGTGAAGTCTGCTTGACTCTGGGGAAACTCAGAAACCTGCAATGCTGTTCAGGCAATGTAAAGAAAAGTTGAAGACTAGTGGGCAGAGGTTCTCACTTGTTCCTCATTCACCTCTTTATCACTGACCTAATGATAGATATGGCCATTGAGGGCAGGACTTAAATAGTCCTGCCTCATACATACAGGTGATTCTGGTTCCAGGGACTTTTATTCTTAAGGGACTTGTTCTAGAGGCTAAGGAAACATGTGATTGGGTGACTAAGTGTCGCTGCTTCTGTGAATCTGTGGTAGAAAATAAACAGGACTAAGAAGTCTAGAGAGGTCAAGGTGCTAGCCAGTAGAGCCCTACCACTGAACCGCAGGCTGAGCCGCAGGTCTTGAAGTCTGGATCCCGTTGGCTGTTACAGGACTGCCACTTGGTGGCAGCATACTTGAAGTGTGAGGTTTAGTCTTTGAGTTGGGGTGATAAAGTTCTTTTCATAGTTGAAACTGTGAAATAAAGGTTATGAAGGAGCGCTCGCGTGTCTTGAACATGCCAAGAACATAAGAAGCATCTTCTGTGGACTCAAAGTGGAGAGGGCACGGAAAGATTGCTTTTGCCACATTCTGTCTAGTTCTTTAAATTGTACCCATTCATTTTGGGTTTTACCTTCAATTTTAATGTCTTAGAGCTATAGATCTAAAATTGTCTTTTTGTACCCTTTGGGGAGGCATAAGGGAGATAGAAGATAAGACACCTCGAGGTACGGTTATGCTATCTTTCCTGGTCCAGGGGAGTTGCTCTCTTTTGATTCTTTAATGACTAGCTCACAGAATTCAAGAGAGGAAGAAACCTAGATTCTGATGTACTGTAGAAAGGAAAAGACCATGCCAGGGAGCTGTTTTCTGACTGCTTGTCTGTTCCTGTGAATGTCCAAGCGTTGAGCTGAGCACTCTCTGGCTTGCCTGGGGTTTAGTTCAAGGAACATTTTGTCATTTTTGGTTTTCTTTTTTCTGGGTAAATTATATAATAATAAAATATGTGATTAGTATCAGTTGAGCCAGAGGATGGTCTTAGCCTAGATGTGGGTAGAAAGCCTTTCTACTGGTGGTTTTGTTGATGGTGGGAACACGACTCCATTGGCTTTGTGTTTGTTTCAGTTGGAGGCGGGGCATGAGGAGCATCACCAGGGTACAGAGAGCGCCGCACAGAGCCATTAGTTTACCACATCTGACATCTCTGAGCCTGTTTTACTATTAATTTTTGAGGAGTGTCCATCACTGTTCCTCAGCCATGTGATGGCCACCATCCCACATGTACTGGGTTCCTTTTCCCTTGTGACAAACGGTAGCCCAGAAGCCTTGAACTTGATATGCTTCCCAGGTTGGACTCCTGTCTCTTGCCTCTGCTCTTTAAGGTCTTGGATTACAGGTGTGTACTGTAACCGTGCCTGGCTGAGATCATTATTTTTATTTTTGTTAAACGAGGAGAAAAAAAATCACTGATGAGAAAGGAAATAGTTGAGATCCTCAAACCATTGGCTATCCATCACTTGGCACGGGCTTCCTCATGTGATTATGTTTTCTGGCTCTCTGGGCTGAAGAAATAATTAGGTTTAGAAAGTGGATTATCCTGAAGGAGTTCCAGATGCCGCAGGTGGGCTGTGCCGCCCGTGACATCACCTTGGTGTGGTGTTACGTGAGGCTCTACATGTCAGGGAATGAACTCCTTTTTATTTTACTTTAGATCTGAGCCTCATCTGGTCTTTGGAATGTCCGAGATATTCCATACTCCTGGTGGTCAGCCTAGGTCAGGGACCACCCTTCTACCTGTTGGGGTCTTGTCCAAATCAGGGAAGGCTTGGACGAAGTATCTGCTTCTGGTAAAGGAGAGGCCTGGAAGGTGTGGTTGCCAGCCTCCTCCCTTACTTCACTCACGAGGATCTAGTGGCTTAGTCACCTAGGAGCACTTGCCCCACCCCACGTGGAGATACAGGGAGGGCGGAGCCTGAACTTAGATGTAGGTTAACTCCCTCTGGATTAATGTCACCGCAGCTGTGCACATTCCATGGGGCAGCTTCACTAACCAAATCTGCTAAACAGGCCACAAGTATACCAAGTGAAGGATTTATCCTCACCTAACACAACTCAGGGCCTTATAAGAAATCAGCCTTGATAAGATATGTACTAGGAATAGATGAGCACTTGAAGTTTGGTTATCTCTATCTGCTCACAGCATGCTTATTTCTTTATAGCTTTGTCCATCCATCCATCCATCCATCCATCCATCCGTCCGTCCGTCCGTCCGTCCGTCCGTCCGTCCGTCCATCCATCCATCCATCCATCCATCCATCCATCCATCCATCCATCCATCCAATGTATCTACCCATCCACTTTATGCCAGTGTTGCTCTGATTGCTGGCAGAGAGTTAGAAAAGATAAACTTGTATGGCTTAAGAAGATAGACAGTAAAGTAGGAAGCAAGCACACAGGCAAATGCAGACGAGTGAGGCAAATGGAGCCACAGGAGAAGGGCACAGGCTGGGGCAAGTTTGGATTGAGTGCTTAGATCACGTTGCAGAAGACTTGGATAAAAAGGGGCGAGGACTGCAAAAAAAAAATCTGAGGATGCAGTGGTCCAAAGAGGCCTGCCAGTAGGAATCCATAGACAGGAGTGGAGTGCAGTGTGTTCACAAGCAAAAGATGGCCAAGGCTTAGGAAGCAGAGGGGCGAAGCAATATGGGAGAGACAAGGGTAGGCCACGGAGAAGAGTCTAAATGATTCTAAACAGAGAAATGGAGGGTTAAGGACAGATAGTATGATGTAATTTGATCTTTCCTAAAAATGGTTTAGACGAAAATGTATCATCAAACTAGGTTGCATTTACAGAATGGAATAGGATAAAGTATAGGAAAGTGTGCTCTCAGTCTAAATTTACATGGATCAAACTCAAGGAAATAATACATTAGGGTTCTCCATAGGAGCAGAACCAGCACAATACAGACATTTAGAATTATAAGCAGGGGTTATTCAGTTGGCCCATACAATAGGGCCTGGGTAACCCAACAATGCAGTCTGTAGGTTGCAGAGATAAAGTTTGTAGTAGCTACTCGAGAAGCAAACCCCTGGAGAACCAATGGTATTGAGTCCTCTAATATTGAAAGTAGATTTTTTTCCCTCACAAATACATCCTGATTATAGTTTCCCCTCCCTCAACTCTTCCCAGTTCCTTCCCACCTCCCTTCTCATTCAGATCTGCCCTCTCTCATTAGAAAACCAACAGGCTTTTAAGAGTCAATAATAAAATAAAATAACAAAACAAAACCTAACACATTGGAGTTGGATAAAACAAATAGAATGAAAAGAGCTGAAGAGAAGCACACGCTTCAGAGACCTTCTCCTCCCCACACTCAGTAATTCCATAAAAACACCAAACTGGAAGTCATAATATTTACAGACAAAGGACCTGGTCTTATCAAGTACTGATTTCATTAAATGTCCTGAGTTGGAGCAGGCAAGCCTACTGAAGAAGCTGGAGTTGATGTCAGCAGACAACAGCCATGCACACTTGCCCAGGAGCAAGAGATTCATCTATGCACAAAAAGCCTGCCTCCAGCCTCCTTACACCCTCGCCTGTTGTGAGATGCTAAACATCTCACCATAGATGAGGTGCTAGGTCAGCCACCTCTCCCTCACCCTGAACTGCACCACATATGAGCCCCTTCTGGAACCTTCTGACAGACACATGGGGTGTGTATCACCATTCGTAGACATCTCAATCTAGTTAGCTGGCAGCCAAGGCCAATCCCCACACAGAATAGGCAGTGGGAGATCTAAGTCACAGAAGAATACAGATATCCCTTCATAGTTTAAAAACAGGTGGAACAAAGTGTACATTCGGGGGAATTATTTGGGATACTTATAACTCCAAACAAACAATGAAAACCATCTTCCCAGACTATATCCACGTACGTAAATGCATAGAACAAGAGCCATCCTGGCAACCCGGAACAGAGCTGTGTGCGCCCAGAGGAAGAGATGGGGAGAAGAGAGAGAAGAAGGCTAAGAGGCTCTTGAACCTATGAGAACTCTTACATTTTCTTTGTCTGTGCCTCCGTTAGCTTCCTGTGCTGGCACAAGTACACTCCCCCACTTCAACGCCTGGAAACAACCTGTTCTCTCCCTGTTTTAGACACCCACAGGCTGATTTCAGTTTCCTAGAGCAGAGAGTAAGGTAGGGGCTGCATCCTCCACTCTTTTGGAGGCCACTGTCCCATGGCTGTGTGGGCATCACTCTCAGTCCTCCTTTGCCCTCAAGTTGGTTTGTTTGTGTGACATCCGACAGTCTCTGTCATAAGGATGCAGTCATGCCATTTGAGGCTCACCCAGATAATCTAGGATCATCTCCCCAATATAATAGCCTTGATTAGTTCTGCTAACTAGAACCTTATTGTATGGGCTACATATATTGACCCAGGGTTAGTATATGGGGGGTGAGTTTTAGTGTGTACAGTGTATTCTTGTATGTTCATGTGTAACTAAAGAAGAGAACCAGTCTTTGAAGGCTATGTGAGACGGTGCCTAGCCTGAAGACTGAATTGACCCAATGCCGGGTGAGGTCTCAAGGTGGGAATGCATGTCCCAGCTTCTCGTGACGTAACATGACATATGGAGGCATCAGCCTGTCTCCACCTGTCCTTCGTCTTCACCTTGCTCCTGGGGCTCCTGGGAGTGGTCATGTGCTAAGATTGCAACATGGAGAGGTTTGAAGGTAAAGTTGGGGCTCCAGCTCTAGTCACCCTTACACTAAGTATGTTCTAAGCCTTTTGAGAATGGTGATTTCTTGGCTGAGAAGAAGGTTCTGGTGGGTTGAATGAGAAATGTCCCCAGAGCCATAGGCACATGGATGCTTGGCCCAGTTGACGGTGCCGTATACAGAGACAGCTGCTTTCTCTGCTTCCTGTTTGCTGATGGAGGTGTGAGCATTTAGCGCTTCCGGCCACCATGCTTGCCGCCTGCTGGCCACTGCATCAGCTCCCTGCCACGATGGATCCTTGTCCCTCTGGAACCACATCCTCAAATAAATTCCACATTCTACAAGTTGCTTCTGGTCATGGCGGTTTATTACAGCAACAGAAAAGTATATAACATACATTTTCTTTGTTTTTTAAAAAGTTTTTTTTAACTGCTTTTATTTATTTATTTGTGTGTGTGTGTGTGTGTGTGTGTGTGTGTGTGTGTGTGTGTGTGTGTATGTATGTATATACTCATTCATGTGGAGGTCAGAGGACAATTTGTGGGAGTCAGTTTTCTTCTTCCACCACATGTGGGTTTAGAGTGTCTAGTCGGATAGCAGGCACCTTTTGCCCACTAAGCACTCCACCTGGAATCTCTCTCTATTACATGTGTGAGTATTTTTGCCTTCATGCACATCTGTGCAGCATGGAGCAGGCCATTGGCTCCTGGGGTTGGAGTTGCAGTTTGAGAGCCGCCATATGGGTGCTGGGAATTGAACCCGGGTCCTCTGGCAGAGCCGCCAGTACTCTTAACTGCTGAGCCCCCTCTCCAGTTCTCTTTCTATAATCTTTAATCCTTACTTTGTTTAGAGTTTTGGTGCTTGACTGGCTTCTCATTCTGAGTTACCAAGGTCTGGGAAAGAGGTTTAGGTAAGAGCACAAGAAAAACAAAGTGTCTGTCAGGTGCCAATTAGGTGTCACAGGAAGAATTACAAATGATGACTTGAGTGACAAGTGGAGGTGAGCCAGGACAGGGTTGGAGGGTGGGATGGAAGTCGAGGCTCTGGCTCTGACTGCTGCTGGCACTCACTTTTCCCTTAGCGGTGCCCATAGCTTCCACCTGCCTATGTAATTACAGAACAGCACAGGCGTCTATACTCCTGTTACATTTGAATGAGCAGTGTCCCCACAGGTTCCTGTGATTGGCACTTGATGTTTTAGGTGAGGAGGGGTGAGAGGAGGCCTGGGCTGCTTTTTTGGTTTGCTTCGAGAACTGAAGGGCTCTGCCTGCGCGCTCATAACCTGGCCCTTCCCTGGCCAGAGGGAAGTGTCCTCCAAAGCTGTTGCTATCCTCTGAAACTGTGGGCACAAACAACCCTCTCTGTCTTCTCACATCATCATGGTGACAGGCCACAGGGAAGCAAATATTTTTATTTAGAAAATTCTGGGGATTCCCTTAGAGTCAGATGTGGGCGGTTAGCTAAGCCATGAGCCGCGTGGCTTTGGACTTGTTTTAGAGTTTCTGCAGGCCTGTGCTTCCTCAGGGGCTGTAGTGAAGGTGAGCTCCTGCCTAGGGAAGGTCTGGTTTTAGTGCCCTCACCAACCAGCTTCATGCACATCCTTTGGGGGTCTCCGTGTAGTTTTCTTTTATTTGGAAACACTTCAATATAACACTTCTTATGTATTGTAATAACAATCGACCCCCAAATAACCAATGAAATTTTGTTCCTTTCCACCCCACCCCCAGGCCTGCTGCTAATCCCTTCAAAGAGATTGCCTGTACCTTCTCTCTTTTGAGGACTTTCAGCGACATTCAACGCTTTCTGTTCCATAGATTGGTGAAGTTTTGTGTTTGGTTTTTGTTGTTGTTTGTTTCCCAGCAGCTTAAGCCTAGGCTCCTTTCTTCCTTGAGGCAAAAATAGGAACATTGCCAGGCGGTGGTGGTACACACCTTTAGTTCCAGCATTTGGGAGACAGAGGCGGGTGGATCTTGTGACTTTGAGGCCAGCCTGATCTACAGATTGAGTTCCAGGACAGCCAGGGCTACACAGAGAAAACCTTGTCTTGAAAAACAAGAAAAAGAAAGGAAGAAAAAAGGGAGGCGCGCGGGGGGGGGTAATGCTGAAGCCCCTTTCTGTAATCCCTCAGTGTGCAGAGGGCTGTGTATTCCACCTGGGTAGACGTCTCTTGGTTTTTAAGCTTACTCAGTAGGCTCTACACCAGCTGAGTCATCTCCTCCACCCTCTATTTTTTTTTTAAGAAACAAATCCAACAACAATGTCTATGCACCCACTACTAAAATGTGATTTATGAGATTTATGAGGCACAACCTTGCCTGTGCTTTCTGGGGGAAGGCAGCCTAACCTGAATTTGGGCATCCCATTTGTATATCTTATTTATAAAATTAAATGACTGAGATATACAATAGGCTAGAGAATGCCTCGGGAAAGGCTTAAACCATTCTTTAGCTATTTCTGCATTTTTTTTTTGTTTTCCCGCTCTGCAAATGAGATGAGACACCCCCTCTGCCCATAACCACCAGATTCTGTAGCTTTAAGAGTTGATGTCTTTATTCCCAGATGTACCAAGGTGTGGGGTTACTGGGTGGCCCCTGAGCGAGGTGTTCTGCGCTGCTCTTCCAGTGGGTTGTTTGCTTTCAGCCAAGCCCAGGTCCAGCCTCGGAAAGACACATGCACCTCTCATGATGGATCTGATGCAGTCTGCTATTCAAAGTCCTTCAGGTCTCAATGCGACTCTGTGGTAGGCAACAGAAGCCATTGTCTTAACCTCCTGGGTCTCTAACTTCAGTCGTTGCACCACTGTGCCAGCTGGGAACTTTTTTAGAAAGACAAATACTCAGGCCAGTCCAGACCCCCTGAATCAAAGGCTCCAGGTTTGGGGCCTGGCACTGTGCATTGTGAACCCTGCAGCAGATTCCGGTACCTGTGGGGATGTAAGATGGCTGCTGCTTGCAAAAATGTAGGTGGCTTCATTTTCTCTTCTGTCTTCTTCTGCCTCCTTGCATTTCCGCTCAAGTCAGACAAATGGCGTCCAGTGTCATGCTCAGGTAGGTCACCCAAGCCTGTCAGAAATGCTTCCAGTGGGGTCTGACCTCTCAAGAGAAACATCTGGAACCTTTACTTCCGTGTCTCCAGATCAGGATAATGGACAGTAGAGAAGAAAGTACCTCTCCCTCCCCTGCCTGCCCCAAACCACGTGAGGCTTTCAGCAGTTCTGGGGTGAGAGCAAGGAGTAGGAGAGCCAGGAGCAGTGTTGGCGAGGGATTCTTTAGGTGTGGTAGTTGCGCTCAGCTTCCTGGCCTTCATCTTTGAGTGTGGAATTCTGTGGGGCGCTCTCGTCACAGGAGAGTGTAATTACAGACTGGGGATAAAAATATCTTCTTAATGACTAGCGAATCATTAAGAGGTCTTGACATGGGTGGGAACCAAATACAGTCCTGTGTTTTAATGAAGGGACAAGAGCTTAGATTGCCGCCAGCCACGCTACAGTTTTTGCTGTGTCTCCCCTCTTCAAATGTCAGTTGACTCGGTACGGTTTGTAAGAAGATGTATCAGGGTGGCGGCAAAGGGCTGAGCCCTCTGGAGGGGGCTTGCAGCTTCTGTATTTGTTAATTTCAGGCGACGTAGCTTTGACATTGGCCTCAGGTGATTCATTACACTGGTGCCAGCTCACATTTCTCAGGTCTTCTCACTGGAGTGGGACTATAGACCAGGAATCAGAACAATGAAGACAAACAGCTTGCTAAAACACCCCGAAGAGGCCCGATTATAATTTTCCCCTGTAAATCAAATAATGACTTGCCGCACATATTTTCTGGTTTGTTATAAGTTCACTAGCATTTTCCCTAAGGAGTCATAAATCCAGTTATAGGAATCAAAATCATAGACTGCTTATGCAGATTTATGTTTCAAAGTGGCACTTTTCGTTGTTGTTGTTGTTGTTCAAGGCAAATGCTGAGCAGATTTAGGGTTTGAAACCCAGAACTTTGAATTCTTGTCTTACCAAGTTTGTTTTCAAAAGCAGACTGATGTCCCAAGAGATTGTCCTTGAGACCAGTTAGCTCCTGAAACAGGGTCTTAATCCGTTGATTTCAAACCCAAGCATGGACGCCCCACTCTTCCGTTGGAATGCAAAGTCCTAAAAGTTGGGGCCAGCACCCTTAGCTAACTTGTGAGATACATTTGAGGGTCTGTTGAGCACTAACAAACTTGGAACCAGTTAATATAGACGAGACACATCTCATTTTTTTTCCCGAGGGTAAGAAGGTAAGAACTCCCTATGAAGTGACAAGATGTCTGTCACCCATCCGAGCCCTAAGCCCTCTGAGCCTGAACTCTCCACATGATCACGCAAGAGCATGATCTGCTTAGAAACTAGACTTTGCTGTTGTTGTTAACTTGCCCCCTCCCACCTCAGTTAGTCAGTCCTGCTGTACAAAGTCCTAGTTGTTTCTTCTAAAGGGTCTCTAATACCTCTCCTGGCCTGCAGCCAGCCACTGACTCTGAGAGGGAAGAGGGCCCACTGGGCGCCCCTGCCTTCCTTATGAGTCTTTGCGTCACCCTAAGAAACTGAGCTGAAACCCAGGCTTCCTCTCATAGCATTTCTGGGCCTGCCATTATTAATCTGCCAAAAGGACTTAATGGGATTAGTTCGCAGAACTACCATGAATTTACAGTGTGTTCCCTATGAGGAAGCGGCCTGGCCTGGGAGGCGCCCTGGTGACAATCGTCATTACTGAGAGATAGCCGAATGCAGGGTTGAGCTAAACTCAGACTCTGGATCTCTCCTTCTAATCCAGGTTCCATTAGCCTGTCGAACTGTGTAAACAGGGGGATTAATTGAGATGATGTTGGGTGAAGACGCCTCAGTGCAGAGCTACTGTTGGGGACTGGGAGGGAGAGGCCAGCCTTTCCGCGGGATGAGTCACCGAAAGCTTTCTAAGATGGCTTATTTGCTGAGCTCTATTGCTAAGTGAAACAGATGTCCTCCTGGTGAACTCCAGGGCCGCTCCTCTCCTGGGAGCGCGGGACTACCTAGCGTATATGGGAGCTGCGGCTGACGATTTGAAGATGGAGGAGAGCAGGCTCACCTGTGCTTGGATTCCTGGCCTCATTTTCTTCCCATGTGTTTACGACTCCCGGTGCCTAAACCAAAGTGTCCCTGTATTGCTGTTGATTCCTGTCCTTTCTTGGGCACGCTCCGATCAATGTAGGGTAAGTGTATATCATTCGTCATTTGAATATATGTACCCACTTCTTAAATAGAGGACATGAATGAATTAATACATTAATGCATTTAAAACAATGACTGGTACGTAGCAAGCAATAAATGAGTAATTTCCCTCCATTCATTCATACATTTATTGGGCTCTTTCCCAGTGGATATCGCTTAGTAGCCTCTACTCGGAAAATCCAAAACAAATACTATGGCTCACTGTCTCCTTTCCGAACATTGCACTTGCCCACTTAGTCCCTTAGCAGTCTCTGGGGCCCAGGGCACACCCATATTACTGCCCTTTGTATCCCCAGTCACTAGCACAGGACCTGATGAATCTTAAGTGTATAAGACAATGTATGCTGAGAAAATAAATGAAGGATCATTAAAACCTTTTTGGGATTGCCTCAATTGAGTAATCAAGTCGTACAGTTCAGTCTGACTGGTCATATTTTCTTTGTTTGGCCAGCTGTCTAGAGGACACCTCGTCCCAGTGTGTCTGCTGAATATTCTCTTCCCTCTGTGCTATGGCAGCTCATGGCGTGTCCATGGAATGCTCAGGGAGGTAATCTTCAGTCCAGGCCCCTTCCAGACACCGCAGCCCAGTCATAGAAACCCAGACAAGGGCTAAACATGTCTAATCAGGCCTGAAGGAAAGCCTGCAAGCAATCTTCAGGGAGGTGCCAGTTATTCACTCAAGAGAGAGTGTTGCCCCCTCTCCCCAGTTCTGGTATGAACTCCATTGTTTAACTCTTCCTGCATCTACTCAGGTATTCTAGGCCAGTGGTGGTCCTCAGATACTACAGTCTGTGCTCTTGAACTGGGCACTTAGAAGCTGCTTTGACAAGAAGGCCCTGACTCCTCACTTGGCCCCATGAGGTAGCCCACGGCTGGATGGAAGTCCGGCTTCTGCCTTTACTTGAGTCTACACCCTGGCCGAAGACACCGAGGCAGTCTTGCCTTACTCTTTGCTTTGAAGTCATCTTGAATTCCTGAAGAAAAACCTCTATTTGGAGGTGATCTGTTGCTGCCCCTTCCTTCGGCTTCAAAGCAGATCTGGTGATCTTCCATGAGAGTGGGGTGAGGCTTCGCTTTCAGTCATGATTAACAACTTGTTGACCACCTGGCAGGACAGACCACCTGGCAGGACCATAGGTGAGACAAGATGGGTCAGTGCTGGGCAAGGCCAGATCTTGACCAGACTGCTTAATTATGCATACCGCTTGCCCTCTATTAGACGCCCAAATCTCATGGTAGCCCTAAGATGGAACTGGGGGTCACTGGATCTCTTTATTTGCTCTTCTTTTCACTATGACCACTTTGACTAAATCTCCTTTTTCTGCTTTTCAACTTTATCTTCATGTTTAAATGTTATATTGGAGTGAGGGGCCGCCGTGGCCAGCCTTTTCAGGCTGTTAGGGCCTAGGCCTTTATGCTAAAAACCTCAGCAGCATTCTTAGGTGGGCTGATGGACTCCTGCTCCATTTGGATGGCTGGGAAGTAGCAGGGCACAGAGGGGGAAATTATTTCTGAGTAGTTTTCCATAGTAAAGGAAAGACAGCAGCAGGTTCGGCTTTAGCTGGTTTGGGGTTATAAAGGCTGGGTCTACCTTCAGCATATATGGTGAATTTCATGCATATAGGTGTCTGCTACATTAACTAAGTGGTCCCCAAAGGTTCATGGGTTAATTGTTCCTTCTCCTGCCTGGAGTGCTGTTAGGAGGCAGCATGGGTTTAGGAGGCAGTAGGGTCTAGTGGGGAGAGGTTAGGTCATTGGGGCCATGACTTGAAGAAGATACTGATACCTTGTTTCTTCTCTCTCTCTCTCTCTAATTTATTTACTATGTATACAGAGTTCTGTCTTCATGTACCCATTGCTGTATGGATGCTATGGGGCGAGATGGCTCCTCTTGCCATAGACCCTAGGACAAAGAAGCCAAGGACCCAGAGAATGAAAACTGGTGGAGACTGAGTTTCTTCCATTAGTACAAACATGTCTTCCATTAGTTGATTTACCTCAGTTAATTGCTATGACAACGGAAACCTGAATAATGCAGTTTTCAGCTTGCATTATTGTGCCCTGATGTACGACTTCTCCAGAGCAGTGATTCTATCCAGAATTCTTCCTCAAGTGTAGCGTACAATAGTTAGAATGGCTTACATAAGCAAGGAACGGGGTCAGCCTCACCGTATAGTTGGAGTCCATGGTGTAGTGGGAATGACTTTCTGCATTTTACAAACCCAGGAGCAGGCCGCAGCACCTCGCCCATCATCAAGAGAGTGTCAATTTTGAGCATTGCTGCGTGCCACTCACTTTCCGAAGACTGTGCTATTCAAATTGGTCTTGTTGGCAGCATCATGGAGTTTGAATCAAGACCCTTCTTGGGCACCCCATGCAGTTTTTAATGTGAAAGCAACTACGCTTGGTGAGATTATGTGTTTTCCCAACAGACCATGGAAAAGAAATGAGATCTGAATTGGAAAGACATAAGATCTGGTTTTGATCTCCAAAGCTAAGCTCTTAACCATCGCTCACTTGCCATGCCGCTCACCAGTGGGATGCCACGCCTTTAAAATGGGAAACTGGACTTTGAGACTGGTGCCTCTGCAGCTACCTATGGCTGTGGGTCTTCCTTTCTGAAAAATGAATGTTCATCGTGCTGCCAGGTTTGAGCAGGTGGAAAATGGCGGAGCCATGCATGCCTTGCCTTGCTCTAGGTTGGCTGCCCCCAGGTCTGCACAGGCATCCTTGCTGTGCAGTTGAGAAACCTAGCTGATAATTGCTGCTCTTCCAGCTCCTCTAAGATACAGCACGAAAACAGGGCCAGCACACACACCATTTTGCACGGTCAGCACGGAAAGCACTCGAGTTCTGGTAGGAGCAGTGATTTCTGACATACCGCCAATGTACCCTCAGAGAAAGAAACAAGGAAACATACCCTTTTCAAACAATTCCAAAGAGTTAAGTATTTGGGAATATGCCTAACTAAAGAAGAAAAAGGCCTCTACCACGAAAATTTTTAAGACCAAACAAGGAAATCAAAGAAGAAACCAGATGATGGAATGATCTTCCATGCGCCTAGTTAGGTAGAATTAATATCTTTGAAAAGAACTAGAGTACAAAAGTTAATCTATAGGTTTAATATAGTACCTGCCAAAATTCTGATGCCATATTTAACAGATTTAGAAAAAATACCCCAAACTTCATAGGAGACCACAAAAATAAATAAACAAAAAACACCCACGAATAGCCAAAGCAATTCTAAGGAGTAAGAACAGACTTGGGAATATTGCAGTAGCCAAGCTCAAATTATACTACAGTACTATAGTGAAAGATACAGTTTGCTACTGGCATAAAAATAGACAGGTAGACTAGTGAAATAGAATATAATGAATGGAAATAACTGGAATGAAACCAGCAAAGCTACGTCTACTTAATTTTTGACAAAGGAGTCAAAATCATACATTGAGAAAAGCTAGCCTGTTCAATAATTAATGCTCTAAAAACTGAACATCCACCTACAGAAACATGGAGTCAGATTCACATCTTTCACCTTATACAAAAATCAATTCAAAATTGAGCAGTGACCTTAACTTAACAGCCCAAATGCTGAAACTTCCAGACAAAAACATAGGAAATACTTTAAAAGACATTGGGGTGGGCAAGCAGTTTCTGAACAGAACATCAATAGTTCAATGATTATCCCCAAGGAGTAACAGGCAGGACTACATGAAAATAAAAAATACTTTAACTGGGTGTGGTGGCTCACACCTTCAATCTCAGCACTCAGGAAGCAGAGGCAGGTGGATCTCTGTGTTTGAGGCCAGCCTGGTCTACAGAATGAGTTCCAGGGTAGCCAGAGCTACACAGAGAAACCTTATCGAGAGAGAGAGAGAGAGAGAGAGAGAGAGAGAGAGAGAGAGAGAGGAAGAAGAGGAGGAGAAAGAAGAAGAAGAGGAAGGGAAAGGAAAGGAGGGAGGGAGGGAGGG
>PVIU01003383.1:0-14814 GCA_004026605.1 Ondatra zibethicus | reverse complement strand
TACTACAACTTGCAGGAAACTGTTTCCAGTGAGACATAGTGACAAGCCTGCTCTCTGAATCCATGCATGAATTGCATGAAAGATTCTACATACTAAGATAGAAAGTCAGAATGAATATTACATTTGTGGTTTAAGAAATGGCTAAAAGTAGGAAATTATACTTCCAGAGGAAAATTATAGTAAAACCATTTGGTTCTGATTAATTTTTTGGTTAGCATCACTACACTCTTTCCAATTCAATCATAAAATGAAAGCACTTTAAAAATGTATTGCTGATGCTTTTTAAATGCCCATCACTTACCAGAAACATTTATGTTATCTCTTTTGGTTCCTGAAGCAAGATGTAAAGCCCCATTTTAGATACCTATTTTACAAATAAAGAAACTGGGGTGTGAGGGCAAGAGACATGAGGGGTCTCTTACTCTACCTTCTACTGTAATTGCCCATGTGGAGGGACTTTGGCAGTGAGAGCCCAGGAAGACATAACACTGGGATTCAACAGGCACCCCTGGAGAGGAATTACAAGGCCTTTTGCATATGGCCACTCAGCCCACTGGAGACCATTCCAGTCTCAACTCAGCCAATCTTATCATCCATGGTTTGTCTCTACAGTAGCGCAGTTGGCAGAAGCACAGGAGTATTGGTTTCCCTGATTACAGGGACATTGGAGACCATGACCGATCAGTTTAGACCAAAATTCCAGCCATAAGAGTTCTGGAAATTCGCACTGCTGTGGCGAATGTAGAAAAAGTCGCAGTCGGAAATCGTATCCATCACACATGCCTGTGTTTACTCTTGGAATCTGAATGGACTGATGGTTTTGACTCCGCAGTGATCACCAGAGCTGAGACAAGAATTCCAGTCTGATGTAGAGGCAAGCTAGTCTTTGGGGTCTTAATACCATAGCTTCTATCTGATTGGAATTATCTTTGACAGGTATTGGGTGGTGTCCCTAATATTTTTTAACTAAAGTGATGGAGAGATATCTCTGTATTAACATGTATCTGTCAAAGGCTCTTTTGTTGTTTTTTTTTTTCTAGAGCTTTCTGGATTTTTGTCAATGTCTTTAGACTTAAATATATACCCTCGACTGAGATGTTCTTATCATCTTGGAAAGTGTTGTGGATTGTCAACCAAATTTGAGATATTTCACCACTGACTGCTGCCAAGTTCAATGTAGTTCCTTTTCTCAGTGTCCCTGAATAAGTAGGGGGCATCAGGAGTAATAAACAGAGAAGAAGTCTTTTTACCTGTCTCAGATTTTAAATTTCAAAGTGGGGAAAATGGCCTTAAATTTGTATATAGCTGCACATCAAAAATTGTCAATGCGATGGGGACAACTTTTGGTTACTCAACTCTAGCTACAACAATCTGGAATTCTGTGGAACAGCTATGCATCTAGTGTAAATTATGTAAATTCAGAGTCGACAAAGGAAAGGGGTCACATAGGTGGCTCAGGAACTACACAGGATTCTGCCATTTTCCCTTTCCTGGACTTTGTCTCAGATTTAAGCTGACATTCTCAGCCACATGGGGTCCTTTTGGCAGCTGTAAAGTCCAGATGTTTAGCTGCAGAAATGTGGCCCATATCTTGTTAATCTGAGAGACACATGAGTGGGGGACAGGGAGAGTTGGCAGCTGAATTGTCACTCTGCATATTCCTTTGAGTAGTCAAGAATGGGCATGTTAGGAGCACCCTGTCTGTTTCTTTCACACTCAGAAAGATTTAATAGAGTAAAATAGAAATGAGTTGTGTCTCAAAACCCAGAAATTATTTCAAGTGGCTTGTAGGCATTTGTACTGGGATGATGGTTAATGTTGAAATATATATATGTATGTGTGTCTCTGTGTGTGTGTGTGTATATATAGTAACTTTTCCAATTTTTTTATTGTACAAATGAAGGATAACATTTAAACAATAAGAAAAACAAATGAACAACTATGATGCTAGCCAGAAAGAAAAAGGTGGTCATTAAGTTTAAATATTTCTCTGTGAACTGTGTTAATGGGGCAAAGTCTCGTGGTAGAGAGATCACAGCTGTAGAAGAAGCCAGAGTCTGCTGAAAGTTGAGAGTGTTGTTCACACTGAAGGTTAAAAGCCCCCTTGTCCTCCAGACTTCATTGCCTTCATCATCTAGACGTCATGTGTTGCTATGAAGAGAGCCTGTGCCCCTTATTTACACAAATGTATTCAGATGCCTTTCTACCAAATATTTTGAGATCCTTATTTGTTTGTGAATCTGAAACATTGTATGTTTAAACAGGGATTTAGTGACAGACTTATCAAGCAGGAAAACAAATGACATAAAGTGTGGGGTTAGAATGAGCCAGCTCTTCCACACACCTGCTATCATTCTCCACCACATCTGTGGCCCAGACTGCCCTTGGAGAGGTAAGCATCCATCTGGGTTTCTGGTTGGAGGGCTCAGCTCTCTAGGCCCTTGCCCTGGGAGGAACATCTCCTCATTTCAACCCCACCCACGAAGCCCCAGAGGCTCAGAACAACCTCCAGCACACACATAGCTACCATCCTCCACCACCGGGGCCTTGGCCCAGGCTGCCTCTAGAGAGGTAAGCATCTGAGTTCCTGATTGGAGAACTCAGTTCTCTAGGCCCTTGCCCTGAGAAGAACATTCCATTACCCCACTCCCAACCACCAAGCCTGGGAAACCCCAAACAGTCTCCACACACCTGCTACCATCCTCCACCACATCTGTAACTACTGGAGCCTTGACCCAGACACCCCTGGAGAGAGCCTTGGCCAAGAATGCCCTTGGAGATGAACCCCAGAGCCTTATCAGCATCCATCAGAGGCACCTGGAAGAAGAGGGACCCCCTGAAGCACAGGCCGCACATGTACCACCCACTGGAGGAAGAGATGGACAGACAGCAGTGCAAGAACATATCCAACAGCATAAAGACCAATATGGCACCACCAGAAACTAGTGGTCTTACAGCAGGAAGACCTGAACATCCTAACCCAGAAGAAGTGAAAGATAATGACCTTCAATATAACTTTATAAAGATGTAGAGACCCTTAAAGAGGAAATGAAAAATTCCCTTAAAGAAAGAGAGAAAAAGACAAACAAAAAATTAGAAGAAATCTGAAAGAAATTCAAGAAATCAAACAGTTGAAATAAACACCTCAAATAGTTTAAGACATGAAAACTGAAATAAAAGCAATAAAGAAAACACAAACCAAGGGAATTCTGAAAATGGAAATTCTGGGTAAATGAACAGGAACTACAGATGCAAACATCACCAAAAGATTATAAGAGCTGGAAGAGAAAATCTCAGGAGTTGAAGATATGATAGAAGAATTAGATTCCTAGGTCCATTTGATTGGGAAATCTTTTCCCAACCCTTTATTCTGAGGTTCTTATACTACGGGTGTAAGAAAATGTTAATTCCAACAAATTCTTAGCACAAAACATTCAGGAAATCTGGAACACTATGAAAAGACAAAACCTAAGAAGAATAGGGATAGAAGGAGAACTCCAGCTCAAAGGCACAGAAAATATATTCAACAAAATCATAGAAAAAAACTTTCCCAACCTAAAGAAGGCTATGTCTATGAAGGTACAAGAAGCTTACACAACACCAAATAGACTGGATCAGAAAAGAAAGTTCCCTTGTCATATAATAATCAAAACACTAAACATACAGAATAAAGAAAGAATATTAAGAGATGTAAAGGAAAAAGGTCAAGTAACATATAAGGGCAGACCCATCAGAATTACACCTGGCTTCTCAATGTAAACTCTGAAAGCCAGAAGGTCCTGGGCAGATGTGCTACAGACACTAAGAGATCACAGATGCAAGTCCAGACTACTATACCCAGCAAAGCTTTCAATCACCATAGATGGAGAAAACAAGATATTCCATGACAAAAACAGATTTATACATTACCTATCCACAAATCCAGCATTACAGAAAGTACTAGAAGGAAAACTCCAACCCAAGGAAGTTAGTTGCACCCACGAAAACACAGGCAATGAATAACCTCACAATAGCAAACCCCAAAGAAAGGAAACACACAAACACTACCACCAAAAAATAATGGGAATAAACAATCATTGGTCATTAATATCTCTTAGTATCAATAGACTCAATTAACCTGTAAAAAGACATAGGTTAAAAGAATGGATTTTAAAAAAACAGGATCCATTCTTCTGTTGCATGCAAGAAACACACCTGAACCTCAAAGACAAATATTACCTCAGAGTAAAGGGTTAGGAAAAGATTTTCCAATCAAATGGACCTAATAAACAAGCAAGTATAGCTATGCTAATATCTAACAAAATAGACTTCAAACTAAAGTCAATCAAAAGAGATAGAGAAACACACTTCATACTCATCACAAGAAAAATCCATTAAGATGAAGTCTCAATTCTGAACATCTATGCCTCAATACAAGAGTACCCACATAAAAGAAATATTACTAAAGCATAAATCGCACATCACACCCCACACACTAATAATAGGAGACTTCAACACCCCACTCTCACCAATAGACAGGTCTGCCAAACAGAAATTTAACAGAGACGAGAGAACTATCAGATGTCATGACTCAAATGGACTTAACATACACCTATAGAACATTTCACCCAAATACAAAAGAATATATCTTCTTCTCAGCACCTCATGGAACCTTCTCTAAAACTGACCACATACTTGGTCTAAAAGCAAATCTCAACAGACACAAAAAAAATTGGAATAGCCCCCTGTATCTTAATCCATGGCTTAAAGTTAGAATTCAACAACAGCACTAATTGTCGAAAGCCTAGAAACTCACGTAAATTGAACAGTGCTCAACTGAATCACCCCTGGGTCAAGGAAGAAATAGAGAAAGGAATTAGAATGCAATGAAAATGAATGCACAACATGTCCAAGCTTATGGGACACTTTGAAAGTAGTGTTAAAAGGAAATTTCATAGCACTAAGTACCTACATAGAGAACCTGGAAAAATCTCACACAAGCAACTTAACAGCACATCTGAAAGCTCTAGAACAAAAAAGAAGCAGTCTCACCCAGGAGTAGTAGATGCCAGGAAATAATCAAATTTAGGTCTGAAATCAATAAAACAGAAACAAAGAAAGCAATACAAAGAATCAATGAGACAAAGAGTTGGTTCTTTGAGAAAATCAACAAGATAGAGAAACCCATATCTAAACTAACCAAAAGGCAGAGATGGAATATGCAAACTAACAAAATCAGAAATGAAAAGGCTACATAACAACAGACACAAAGGAAATCCAGAGAATCAGCAGGTCAAAAACCTGTACTCCACAAAATTGAAAAATTTAAAGGAAATGGACAATTTTCTAGAAAGGTACCACATACCAAAATTAAATCAAGAACAGATAAACAATTTAAATAGACCTATAACCCCTAAGGAAATAGAAGTATTCATCAAAAGTCTCCCCCCCCAAAAAAAAACAACCCAAGGTCAGACAGTTTCAGCACAGAATTCTACCAGAATTTATAGGAAGAGCTAGTACCAATATTCCTCAAATTATTCCATACAATAGAAACAGAAGGGATATTGCCATTTTTTTTTTACAAGGCAACAGTTACCCTGGTTCCCAAACCACACAAAGATACAAAGCTACTAAGAAAGAGAATTACAGACCAATCTGCCTCATGAAACATTGATGCAAAAATATTCAACAAAATACTGAGAAACTGAATCAAAGAACACATCAAAAAAATCATCCACCACGATCAAGTTGGTTTCATCCAAGAGATGCAGGGATGGTTCAACATATGAAAATCTACCAATGTATCTACAATATAGATAATCTGAAAGAAAAAATCATGTGATCATATCATTAGATGTTGAAAAGGCATTCGAGAAAATCCAACACCCCTTCATGTCTAAACATAATAAAAGCAATATACAATAAGCCGACAGCCAACATCAAATTAAATGAAGAGAAACTCAAAGCAATTCCATTAAAATCAGGAACAAGACAAAGCTGTCCACTCTCTCCAGATTTATTCAACATAGTACTCCAAGTTCTAGCTAAAGCAAGAAGACAACAAAAGAAGAACAAAGAGATACAAATTGGAAAGGAAGAAGTCAAACTTTCACTATTTGCAGTAGATATGATGGTATACATAAGTGACCTAAAAATTATACGAGGAAACTCCTGCAGCTTTAGGAATGTGGCAGGATATAAGATCAACTTTAAAAACAATTCAGTAGTCCTCCTATATATAAATGATAAAGGGGCTGAGAAAGAATCAGAGAAACATCACCATTTATAATAGCCAAAAAATAACACAAAATATCTTGGGTTAACGCTAACCAAAGAAGTGTACAACAAAAACTTTGGCTTCATAGAATGAGTCTGCGGACCCACTCTGAGGAGTATTTTGTGGAACAGGTTGAGGAGTATTGGCATTAGCACTCTAGAGATATAGTAGAATTTGACAGTAAATTTGATTGTTCTGGTCTTGGACTTTTCTTTGTCAGGAAATATCATTTGCTATGGATTTAAATTGTTCATATCTTCTCAATTTAATTTTGGTAGGTTGTATATGCATAGGAATATGAATGTTTCTTCTGAATTTGGGGAATATACATTTTCTAGGCATTCTTTGGTATTCATCTGAATTTCACTGGAATCTGTAGTAATTTTCCCTTTATCATTTCTAATTTTACTAATTTGGGTCATCTTTCTCTTTTTATTAGTTAGCTTGGTTAGAGGATTGTTAATCTTGTTTACCTTTTCAAACAACAAACAATTTTTATGTTTATTGATTATATATTGTTCTTTTGTGCTTCATTTCTTTATTTTCTGACCTGATCCTTATTATTCTTGTTGTTTAGTATTTTGGGCTTAGGCACATTCTCATTTTGTTAAGACCTTCAAGTACATCATTAAGTCATGTATTTGAGATTGCTCTTATTTTTTAATGTAAACATGGAGTTTTTTCCTCTTAGAACTGCCATAGCTATATCCCAAAGATCATATTTATTTGGTTCTAAGAATTTTTAATTTTCCTCCCTGATTTTTTTCAGTGGTCTACTAATCATTCAAGAGTTTATTGCTTACTCTCCAAATATTTCTGTAGTTTCTCTTGCTAATTATTTCTAGGCTTATTTCCCTGTGGTCTGGTAGGATAAAAGAAATTGCTTCTATTCTTTTGTATTTGTTAAATCTTGATTTATGGCATAAAATGTAATGGTGGTTTGAATGAGAATGGCCCCCATAGGCTCATGTGTTTAAATACTTGATCCCCAGTTAGTGAATCTGAGAAGGATTAGGAAGTATGATCTTATTGGAGAAGACATGTCATTAGGGGTGGGAACTGCGGTTTCAAAAACCTCTCCCAGGCCCAGTCTTTCTGCTTTGTTTTTTCTGCCTGGGGCTTGAGGATCAGGGTGGTCCAGTATCATGCCTGCTTGCCTACCCTCATGCTCCATGCCAAAATGGCCATAGACTAACCCTCTGAAACTTCAAGTAAACTCTCAATTCAATGCTTTCGTATAAGAGTTGCCTTGATTGTGATGTGTCATCACAACAATAGAACAGTAACTAAGACAACAATCTATTTTTGGCTGATGTTCACGGAGAAGGTTTTATGTATCTGTAGATTCATGGGTTTTGTCTATGATGTAGTTTAACTATGGAATCTATTTGTTGATGTTTATTTGGGATGACTAGTTTAAAATGGGGAGTGAGGCATGAAGTTGCCTCTTATGATTGTATTAGGACCAATCTGAGCCTTTACATGTATTACTTTTGTTTTGTGAAACTGGGATATCTTACACTTGGTTGTATCGCTTGATGAGTTGGTCCTTTTATTAATATTTAATAGCCTCCCCTTTTCCTGGATAATCTTGGTTTGAAGTGTATTTTATTAAGTATCAAAATAGCTATACTTTATAGATTTTAGTTTTAATTTTTTGTGTTTGATAGGATGACTTCAATCCGTTGATTCTTAGTCTATGGGTATCTCTGATAGAAGAAACCTTGGCAAAACATGAAGTTGGACTTGTTTATTAATCCAGCCAGATAGTCTGTGCTTCTTTATTTGTGAGTTTAGGCCATTTACATTTAAGGTTATTATTGAGCTATATTCACAATTCCAACCATTTTGTTGCTTGTTTTCTGATTGATTTGTTATTTTCTTTTCTCCTACTAATAGTAGGGATTTATTACTTTGACATGCTGGAAATGATGAATTCCTTCTTAAGTTTCCTTTACTCATTTTTTCTCTCAACAATTTTATTCATTTTTGCACTTTAATGGTTAAGACTATCTTCTTTTCACCTCTGTACTGTGTTTCTCTATGCATCTTCTTCAGTGCTGGTTTGCTGATCATGAACTGTATTAGTTTGTGTTCACTTTATTTTGAAATATCCTAATTTCTCTGCCAATTTTAGTTGATTTCTTTGTTAAGTTTGGCAATCTTAGTTGGCAGTTATTTATGTTCAGGGACAGATATACATTGTTCCATACTTTTTCTTTTGAGAGTATTGATGAATGACTTAATGGTATTTTGAGGTGCCAGTTTTTGTGAGTTGATCCTTTCCCCATACAGCTTTTAATGTTGTTTCTTTGCTTGTGTTTTTGACATCTTAACTCTAAGACTTATATAAGTTATAAGTCATATATTGTCTCTTCCAGTCTTTAGCATTTCTTCTCTAATAATCTCTATTTGAGGTTCTAAATACATCTTGTATTTAGAAGCCTGTTTTTTGCTTTATTTATTTATTTTTTTTAGATTTGGGAAATTTTAGGCCATAAATTCTTTGAATAGATTCTCTATGCCTAAAGACATAAATGTTTATCTCAGATTCTTCTTCTGTTCTATAAATTTGCAGGCTTGGTGTCATCATTCTATCCAGTTATTGGACTTTGTGGTCATGCTGATTTTATTTCTTCCAGTGTTTGGATATGGTGTTTCACCAGCCTTATCCTTTATCCCTGATATTCTTTCCTTACTTGCCAAGTCGATTGGTGATGCTTTCCAGTATGTTTTTATTTTATTAATTGAGGTATTCATTTACAACATTTCTTCTTAGTTTTCTTTCAAAAACAATTTCCTTGCTGAATTTCTCTTCCACATCATTGACTTTCTCATCCATGTTGCTGATTTCCTCACACATTTTGCTCTATTCTTTATGCAGTTGACTTTCCTCTCTAAGCCTGGATTGAATTCATCTGTTGGTTTGCATTTTCTCTGGGGTCAATGATCATTTTCACTAGTATACTTTTGATAATCTTCCTTTGATATGTACCTCTTTTAGTACTTTGGAATTCAGCCTTTTTATCTTTTGACGGATTTAAGTTGCTTTGCTTTTTCATGTTTCTTTGTTGAGATGTATGCTTCCATTGGTTTGAATTTCTCTTTTGGCTTTGGAAACTTTCTTATGAAACAGTCAATTCCCGAATGCCCGAGGCCTCAGTCACCCCTACTACCCAGAGAAGAGAACATTAACTTTCACAACAGCAATAATATCAAACAATAAAAGACATAGACTTACACTTAAAATTTATCAAAGCTCACCAACATAGCCTCAGTGACCATATATAGGAAATGTCAAAACCAAAGCAGAAGTAAAAAGTTATTTAGGATAAATATGTAAATAGCAAATGAACGAGATTAAGGAAGGGAGAAGGGAATGGAGAAGCCAAACTTGTAAATTAGGGAAAGAAGAGGGATGTAGAAGATTGTTAGAGGAGGTGAGAAGCAGCATGAGATTAGACACAATTAAAGATCATAAGAAGAAAAAATGAGTTTCCAACAAAGAGAAAAAGTGAAAGCGAAACTGTATGTAAGGAGTAAAAATTAAAACATACGTTTAAAAATAATAGAATAAAGTAAAAGCATCACTCACTACAAGTATAGTGGAATGGAGGAAGACCACATAGGCCAAAAAAAATGGCAAAGATAAAATACTGCTCAATGATGAAATCAATATGTAAACAGTTAGATAAAATTATGAAAAGGAACAGAAAATTGCTTTTAAATATGACAACATAAAAATTCTGCTAAAAGTATAATAAAAAAGGAAAGATTAAGCACAAGAGGCAGGCAAAGGTCAAAGGAAATAAAGCTGTTGTACTTTCCTCTCTAAAACCGGAAAGCTGCCAGTTCTGCTCACTGGGGTGGGGTGGGTGTCAAATAAGCTTGGATTCTTTTCTCACATGAACCTGCACTGGCCAAGTGTCTGATGTGCACCGGAACTATCATTACTTCAGCAGCTTGCCATCTTTCTATACCAGAGGTCTCGGCTGGCAATACTAAGCTTTGTGGCTTATGAGCTGGGAAGCCCTTCTCACTCTCTAGAGACCCCAAGATCACCCCCAACACACACACACACACACACACACACACACACACACACACACACACACACACACACACACATACACATACACACACCCAGGGTAGCTACTGTTTTTCTGGGGATATCTCTCAGTTCCTTGGAAGAATGAGAAGTAACCACAGCACTTGGGTCTGTGGAGGCAGAGGACCCACTGTGTACTTTCAAAATCTCCCAAGCATGAACCACCCTGCGAGTGATGCTCTTCAGAGGCCTCAGGCTCTAGAGTAGTGAGCAGCAGCTAGGTGCCCCAGAGATCAATGACTTGATGGTCTCATCTCGGGGCTACCAAACTCCAGTGCTGTTCTCAGCTGATGAGGTCTGTTCCCCGCCATCTCAGGTGGGCTTAGGCACTTTGCTGTCGGAGGTGAACTGCCTACTGCCTGTCCTTTTTGATTTGTCAGGGTCAGCCCTCTTGTTGTCTATAGCTGCCTCACAGGGCTGTCTATTGTCTCAAAGCAATGTCAGGTTAAGACTCCTCAGTTTACTGTTTTTCCTTGGTCTCAGGCACAGCCCCACCCCCACCCCCATTGCTAATTTTTGTTGTTGTTTGTTTGGTTATTTTTGTTTGGTTGGTTTTTGTTTTTTCCAGACAGGTTTTCTCTGTGAACCCCTGGCTGTCCTAGAACTTAAGTTTATAAAACCCCATTAAATGTGAACAAACACACTGTGTCTGAGTCATTTTAGGAAGAGTAGAGAGGCAGTCATATACCATCCTGCTTGCAGCTTATTTGATCAAAAGTAGAGAGACCTGGGCTGTGCGATTTGTCTCCGCAGTGAGGCTGTCTTCGGGGACTGTTCCTTTAGCATGTGTGATCTATCACTAACCCCAAGTTGATGGAAGCAGAGTTGAACTGAGTTAAATTGTGGAACTGCAGCCAATGTCAGAGAAGTGTTTGAGGTGGCTTCCTACCTCCCCATAAACGTTTGAAGTCAGGAATGCTCAGTGAGAAACAGATCAAAGTGGATGCCTAGCCACTCCTAGGTGGAGGATTTGTCGCCAACCTGTGGGCACCATGGTTGGATGAGACAGGAGCCAGGGTACTGAATACTAAGGTCACATGAGGAAAGGGCAAGGCTAAGACTGGAGGGAACCAGACTCTGCCAAAAGGAATCACTGCCAATTTTTAGTAATGTGTCCAATGCAGTATGTGGTGTAATCATGCAGCAAGCTGCAAAGCTGCGGCCATATTTGTGAAATCCATCAAAGAAGCAGCTCATCACCTGATCTGTGTGCGTTCAGTTTCTGTCCATTCCGGCCAGGCTCACAGTCTTTCCTGTCCTTTGATCTGCTTACCTTCCCTCAAATGCTGTCTTGGTCCCCCTTACGTCAAAGCCTTGTCTAGAAGGATTCCAGCCTCAAAGGGTAAGTGGCATTCCCAATGCATTGCAGGTAGCTTTTGCTTTTTAATTGTGGTTCAGCGAAATGCCAACCTGAAGGTTTTTTCCTTAAAAAAAAAAAAAACACATGACAAAGCATAAAGCTTTATGATTAATTACCTTGAGTTCAGATATAATTTAAACATATTGACTTGTCTGAAGTAAGAGCCAGACAGAGGAGCTGGGGAGACAGGAAGTACCTGGAGAGTTGCTGAAACAGGCTGCAAGGAAAGCTGTGTCGGGGGGAGGGTTTGGGCATCATCACTTAACTGGTCTCCATAGCTAGGCAGAAAATGGCCACGACTGCTGATGGTCAGTGGAATCAAAGAGATAAATTATGGCTGAGCCCTGACTCCGAAATGAATGGAAAGTAAGTCAATAATTCAACTTTGCACGATCCTAAAATATTAGTTCTGAAACTATCCATTACAAATGTTTTTTTTTCTTTGCACATACGCGGTTCTATCCAGAGATTAGCTGCTGTTGCTAATCCCTAGCCTGAACTGGTGGGATGGCAGTCTCTCTGCTCTGAGGTGGCTTCCTGGCTGCGGGGAGGCCCTGCAGATTCTGCAGCGTGAACGAAGACTTGAAAGCAGCGTGATGAACCTTGAGCTGGGTAGCAGGCTACTCCCGGGACTTTCTGTCTGTGGGGCTGGCTGGAAGAACGAAACGGATTTCTTTTCAGCAAACTGGGACCAGATGCGGGTCTTTTTTTTTTTTTTTAGAAAGTCTAAAAATCCAACCAGCTGCTTTCAGTTTTTGATAATGGATGATGGTGTTGAGGGTCTGCGTCCACTTTGATGCTCATGCATAAGAAAGCAAAATGTGAGAATTTGGGCTAACCTCACGATTTTAACCATCCTTTGCGTGTGTGATTCCGTGACCCCTTGAAGCCTAGCAGAACCATTCCATTCCACCTGGGTGATGGGAATGCCATCCATCGAGGCCTGCTCACAGCCTATTCACCCCCCAAACTCACCCCGTAGTTTTCTGGAGGTTCTTCAACTCAGCACAGAGCTCTGACTTTCTGGCGGCTTGGCATCGGGCCTACTACTCCTCTCCTTCACCCTGCGGCTCCTTGAAGCCTTCAGCTGGGCAAGAATTTCACACATCTAGTGAGAGCAGCTTTTCCGATACACTGTCTTTGCCAAGTCTGATATCGACAGGCCGGCTCCAGGATTCAAGGAGGAGGCATGTTCACAGGTAACTTCACCTCCGCTGAGTGGAGTGGCCAAAAGGAGGAAAATGGGGAAGGAGGAGGCAGATGCACACTTCCTGTCATCTCTGGTCAAGGCTCGGGGGAGGGATGTGCTTCACGTGGTCCTCTAATCTATCTGGGAGCTTCTACAATAGCATAATAATGCAGAGGGGTCTCTAAGAACAGCTCACACCGTTGAAAATAGAAAAATAAAACGACCAGATCATTTCACCAAATTTTGGTGAAAAGAACCCTATCAATTAGGGTCTTTGAGGGAAACAGAACCAGGATGGTGGTTGGGAAGGGAGGCCTGCTTCTAGTCCCCTCTTCCCTGGGGACTTCAGTCTTCTCTCTTCATGAAGCACAATCTATTTTACTCACAGGCTGATCATGTAAATGTGAACCTTGACCAAAATGTCTCTGCACAACAATCTCTAGACTCATGTTGTTCAAAGAAACACCTAGCTGTTGTGGCCTAGGCGAGCAGACACAGAAAGTTCCTACCAGAAGAGGTTAGTGTTAGTGTATTAGTTAGTCTTTGTTTTCTTGAGAGGGAAGGAGAAATGGGTTCAAAAGAAGAAGGTTCTGTGTTAAAGAAGATAGTGACTAACCGGTCACCACATGTCTCCACATGCATACTGCATGTGTGTGTGTGTGTGTGTGTGTGTGTGTGTGTGTTTGTGTGCAGATACCTGTGTGCTTCATGCACACTCATGTAGAAGGACTAATGAGGTCTATGTCAAGGAGACAATCAGTAAAGAAATTAGAGACACACAACTTCCCAAGTCCCAAATGTTTCCTGTCTGGAATTAAAAAATACAAAATAAATAAATAAAAACCTTGGCCCTGGAAGTGCTCTGAGACCATCCATTCTTCCTGTTGGAATGTCTTAAGGTGAAAGTTTCTTTTCTTTTTTGAAACTTTGAAGCTCAAATGTCAAGATGTCCGGCAAGAAATCTTTGCATGGGATACTCCCCTCTGCTTCTGGATGCTTGAGGATGATGGATCAGCATGGGGAGAGTTCTCGTCAAAGTCGCTTGCTAGCCTGTGTGTTTGCTAAAGGGCAGCAGTGACCTGGATCCGGATGCCACCATTTTACAAGGAAGAAACCTGTCATCTGAGAAATGGAGCCAGGGAAAAGATTTACTTGTCCTGAGCAAATGTCCCTGGCCCACTGACTCCAACTAGATCCAACCTCCTTGTGGTGGTTTGGTGAGAACTGTTCCCCACATTTGAACCCTTGGTCCCCAGTTGGTGGTGTTTGTGGAGGCTGTGGAACCTTTAGGAGGCAAAATCTTGTTGGAGGAAGTACTTAGTTGGAGATGGACTTTGGAGGTTTATAGCCTCACCCCACTTCCTGTTCTTTGCTCTTCTTCCTGTGTGTGGGTGAACATGTACCCAGCCAGCTTCCTGGTCCTCTTGCTATGCTTCTCCCAACTGTTGCAGTGACTTTTCCACTATGATGGGCTCCATCCTCTGGAACCACAAGCCAAAGCAAGTCCTCCCTTAAGGAGTTTTTGTCAGGGTGTTTTATCACAGCAGCAGAAACAAACCTAATACATTCCTCTTAATGTTCTAGTCAAGTGTGAACTCATCCATGGATTAATCCATTATTGGTAATGTCATTGTCTTAGTGATCCAGTCACCTCTCTGGACCCATCCTCTAAACTGCCACATTGAGAATCAAGCTTTGCCGTGAGTCTATGAAGAATAACTTCATATTTCAACAGGGGTAACCACCTGTAACAGGGGTGGAAGAAGAAAAAGAGAAAAAGAGCAAGAAGAGAGAAGGAGAAGAGGAAGAAGAAGAAGAAGGAGGAGGAGGAGGAGAAGAAGAAGAAGAAGAAGAAGAAGAAGAAGAAGAAGAAGAAGAAGAAGAAGAAGAAGAAGAAG